>APFE030600765.1:244317-260882 GCA_000404065.3 Pinus taeda | reverse complement strand
TGCATACATCTAAAATTAAGTAAAATGATAATACTAATAATAATAATCATAAACAAATAAAGGAGGAACTAAATATATAGGTAAGAATATAAAATTGCCAACGATATATATCTATATATAAATTTATATAATAGATAAGATTATACTATACGAACACTAAGGAAAGAAATCAACCCAGAAGAGCGACAAAGAGACACAGGAGGCGAAGGACGGGAGAAAATCCAAAAGAAAACCCAAGATCAAGGAGGAAAAGGAAGAAACAGAAGGCATCAGGGGGAACGATGAAAGCACCACAGATAAACCAAGGGGGGGCGAGGGGGGAAAGGGAAGAAACACTAAGAAGACAGGGCAGGGATCCAACATCTACTTACCTTCCAGCCATCATCTCTGTTGAGATTGTTAGGTCTTCTTTCAATTTCAATAGCTTCCCTTAACTTACGATGATGGAACTGAGCCACCTTGGCAATAAATTTGGCCTCCTCTATACGGACATGATGCTTGGTCTTGTCCACATGCTCTGCTAAGGCTGAAGAATTTGTTCTCCCATGCCTCAGGTCAGTTGCAAGTTCGCAAATTCTCTACTGGATGGAGCGCCCTATTTCCCCTATATAGGGTGTCCCACATGAACAAGGGATCAAATAAACACCCTTCATGTCTTTAGGGTTAACATGATCTTTCACTGACCGAAGGGAATTACAAATGGTTCTGAGGGGCCTAAAGGTTGAGGGAATATTAAACCTTCTAAGGATCTGAGCAATCTTGTCCGTGGTCCCTTGGATATAGGGAAGATGGACACCTAGATGGTGCTCCTTAGGTTCTTTCTTAATAAACGCATTTCTAAAGGCTTTAAGGAAAGCCTTCCGACCTAGGTTCCTACTATATCCGTTTTCCACAAAGACATAAAGGAGGTGGGATCTCTCTCTATCCAGGCTCTCATTATCCGAAATGCTGAGGGCACGAGTAGCCAGGGTGTTAAGAACACCCATCTTTTGAGCCGGGAAATGATGGGAATCGGCGTGAAGATACTGCTCCGTGTGCGTTTTCTTACGAAACACAGAGTAGGAGAGAGAGCCAAATTATTTTAATTAAAATTATATAATATATATATATATATATTATATATATATATATATTATATATATATATTATATAATATATATAATCTAAATTAAATAAATTAAATTATTTAATAAATAATCTTATACTTTTTTCAAACTAACCATTAAAGTTTGGTTTTTCTTTGATATATAACCATTATTATAATTAAATAAATCAAAATAATTTTATAAATTGATAAAATTTATATAACATCAATAATAAATTAATAATATTTATAAACAAATTAACTTACTTTTTAAAAACTAACCCATCCATGATATTAATCTTAACGTTACCTTAACAAACTTTTAAAATATATATATATATATATTTAGTAAATAATTTAATAAATGAATAATTAAGTTTTGAACTACTTATTATTAATGAAAAATTATTCATTTATTTTAATCCTAAAACAACCGATTATTATTATTTAATTTGGGACTAATAGTTAGATTATAAATAATCATTTTTTTATTAAAATGAATTTAATATAAAAAAAACATCAAACATAATAAAAAACAAGAATATTATTAACAATAAATGTATTATTCTAATTAAATAAAATTACTTTTGATTACTTTATTCATATTTATTAATTTACTAATTTTATATCCAGAAATATGAATATATATTATTACTCTTAAATAAAAATACAAAAAAAAAATAAAGATTGACCGGTCCCGTAGAGTCAAAATTAGCCGTTATTCAGCCGTTGGAGTCTTTGCTCAGTCTATTTAACATGCTAGGCCGGATCTGTTTCTTCAACTTGTCCTGATGATGAACCACACTAGTTGGTCCGAAACGCGTCGACAAAGGTCTTTCTATATGTGATTTACGTCGAATCTCTTCTTAAAATATGCATAGATCTCAGAAAGTTGAATGATGTCTACATACATAATCCCTTTCCAGTTCCATTCACTGATGGGGTGCTGGATAATGTAGGAGGACAGGAGGCATATTCGTTCATGGATGGGTTCTTGGGATACCATCATATCAATTTTGCACCAGAGGATAGAAGTAAGAAGACCTTTGCAATGGAGTGGGGGTGCTTCCAGTATACCATAATGTCTTTTGGATTGAAGAACACACTGGCGATATGTTCGTGCGTGGTCATAGCGATGTTTAAAGACGTCATTCACAAGTTTTTGGAGGTATACTTTGATGATTGGATGGTGTTTGGGTTGGTAAAGCACCACACAACTAGTCTACACTTGATGCTAGATACATGTCGGAGGAAATAGATCGCACTCAATTTGAAGAAATGCTTGTTATGTGTCCCTTTTGGGATCTCGTTGGGTTACGTGGTATCCAAACAAGGCTTGATGGTAGACCCTGGTAAGATTGCGGTTATAATTAATTTGGAGGCACCAAGAAGTGTGAAATAGTTGCACACAACATTGGGGCATATAGGATACTATAAAAATTTCATCAAAAGATATGGCTATATTACTGCACTGATGGAGAAGTTGCTAAAGAAGGATGCTACATTCAATTGGAATGAAGAGTGTCAGCAAAGCTTAGATGTGTTGAAGGAAAAGATGGTAACTACGCCAATCCTAGTCTTCCTGGATTGGAAGAAGGAATTTCATGTGCATGTGGACGTGTCATGTATTGTGCTCGGGGCAGTACTAACATAGGCCGGTGACGGAGAGATGGATCACCCTATAGAATTTTCAAGTAGAAAATTTTCTAAAGCTGAGAAGAACTATTCAACGACAGAGTGTGAAGGATTGGCTATGGTGTACGCACTTCAGAAGTTCAGACATTATTTATTAGGTAAACACTTTAAGATGTATACAGACCATTCTGCATTGAAGTACCTGATTAACAAGCCTGTGTTGGGGGGAAGATATGCAGATGGTTTTTGTTGTTTCAGGAGTATGATTTTGAAATTATTGTGAAGCCAAGATGGTTGAATGCTAGACCAGATCATCTATCGCGCATTGAAATAGGAGAGGACCCTACTAATTTGGAGGAAGGACTGCTTGATGCACAGCTCTTTGCAGTACGTGTTGTGGACAATCACTTTGCAGATATCATACACTTCCTGAAAACGGGAACGTCTCTAAAAGGGTATACTAGTTAACAAAAGAAGGAGCTAGTGGTGCACGCGATAGACTTTTCTGTCATTGCAACGCATTTATATAAAATGGGCTTGGATGAAATTCTGTGACATTATGTACCTAATTTTGAATGAAACAAAATCCTTGTTGAAGCTCATGGAGGAGCCGCGGGAGGACATTATGTAGGAAAATCTACAACGTAGAAGATTTTATGCATTGGGCTATGGTGGCTGACGCTTCATAAGGATTCCAAGGCTTATTGTAAGGCATGTGATGCATGTCAAAGGATGGGCAGGCCATCTCGGAGGGATGAGCTACCTTTGAATCCGCATGGGTAGAGGTACATCATCACTGCGACTGAGTATTTGACCATATGGGCAGAGGCACAGTCTGTGAAGGAATGTACAAGGGTAAAAGTAGAAAAGTTCATCTTTGAGTATGTATTGACTAGATTTGGTTGCCTGAAGATCTTAATGAGTGATCAAGGTACACATTTCCTTAATGAGACGATCAATGCACTGACGGAGGAGTTTAGGTTTATCACCAGAAGAGTATGCCATATCACCCACAGGCTAATATGATGGTAGAAGCATTTAATAAGATATTGGAGAATGCATTGATGAAGGTTTGCAATGCACAAAGGAATGACCAAGATATCCGCGTACCTGTGGTGTTATAAGCTTATAGAACAACTTGCAAAAAGATGACTGGACAAACACCTTTTCGAATGGTTTATGGCGTCGAAGTTGCGATGCCAATGGAATACATTGTGCCTAGTCTACACATAGCAACATTTATAGATATGGTGGATCGTAGAGCCCTGGAAGAAAGGCTCACACAGCTAGAAGATCTAGAAGAGGATAGATTTTTGGTTGGATTCCATCAACAGGTTCAAAAGGAGTGTGAAAATGCATGGCACGATCAGCACATCAAACTATGTACCTTCAAGGTAAATGATTTAGTATTATTATCTGACAACAAGTTTGATAAATTTCCAGGAAAATTTCGGATGCATTGGCTGGGACCCTATGTCATCAAGGAGATTACTAATGGTGGAGCAGTTCAACTGGTGAAGTTGAATGGAGAGCCATTTCGAGGGAAGGTGAATGGCAGCTGATTGAAGCCATACACCGGGGATTCAGCTAGATGACTATATGGTGGAGGCATAGTCTTAGCACTCCAGGCAGCTGGAAGGAGGCGCGGGACTATAAAATACATTGCATGGGTTGAAGAGCTGCGTGACTGGGGAACTGTGTAGAAGGGAGCAATGTCACAGTATCGGCGGAAGTGTGAAGGGAGCTATGCTATAGGAGGAGAGACCATGCAGGGTAGTCAGAAAGTGATCGTTATGGTCACTGTTCATGAGTTGACAATGGGAAAACGACTAAATGGAGCAGGGGGCAACATTTAAGTTGGAATTTAAGAGCAAGATCTTTGAAAATCTGCCACTAATCTAGCATCTATGAGTGGATTTTGGTGGGAACAGTCGGATTCAAATTCGAATTTACCTATAAATTACAGATGGCTGCCCAATGAAAAACACTTTCATTCTAAGAACTGAGGTGTTAAGCTATCAGGCATGCATGAACCTTGAATATTTCGAGGCTTTGGTGGCTAGTTAAGTATTTCACAAGTTTCCTAAAGCAACCTAGGAGCTTCTTACTAGACTCATGTCAGTGCCCATGGAAGCCGTAAGTGCTGGAGGATTGATGGGATCTGAGGGAGCTACCCCTAAGGTTGCATGTGTAGAAGTACCAGTAGAGTGCCAAAATCATAGAGGTCACCCAGACCGAGGCCTATGCCGCCCAAAGAGGGTCCCAAGACAAAGAAGGATAAATAGAAAGAAACACAGCCAGTGCGTGAGTTGCCAAGAAAGCACCAGAAGGGAAAGCCCACTACGCAGGAGAAAGGCAAGGTGGTAGACTTAGAATCTGAGGAGGGCACCGAATATATGGATATGGGCGCAAAGGACATTGACATAGAGGGTGTAGACCCTATTTCAAAGCTACTTGAGTACATCCTCCGTGCCAAGGTAAGGTGAAGGTCCCAAAGGTCCCAGATGCAGGGAAATTTCTGCTAAATACCTCGTTGCTACCAGATTAGGTCACGTTTGAAGAGCCACGCTTGGCACACATTCCCTCTCTTAAGTTGCAAGATTGGCACTTGGCGGACACAAAGTGATTCACCGACTTGGCGACTGATACCTTTATGACCTGTGTGTTTTATAAATATTCTGGTGTCACCATACTGGAGCCGTGACAATGGATTAAAGGGGTGGACAAGGCAGGACTGTTAAACCATCTATGGGTGTTGCATTACAACTGCATGCCCATAACCTTGATGGTGATCAAACAATTGCTATGCTTATTGCAGAATGGGTTCTTGTGGTTAGGATAACTGATACCCATAACATATATGTTGATCCAGGTCACATTCCTCCCACATTCAGGGTTGAATCCAGCCATAGCATTTGGCAGAAAGATGGGTGAGCGCGACCTTGCCATGAGAATGAAGGACAAATTCAAGCTCTCCAAGAAACTACGTGGATACTTAATTTCTAGCATAACCGACCCCGCGGTTAAGGTCGCCACCCAAATTTTGGCTGGGAAAATAATGAGGAAGTGTTGTGTAGATGAAGTGTCGGCACCTGTTGTGTCATTAGAGGCCTAGTGCGCGGAGGGCGTACAATTTAATTGGGTGCACTACCTCTACGGTGAGTTCCTCATGCACTGCAAAGAAGCACAAGATGAGAGTAATACCTTCCATAATGCCTGGCTCTTACTCTCAATTGTGCTGGTTGCATGGGAATTACCAAAGGACAACCAATTTCTTTCAGTCGCATCAGATCTACCAAAAGCAACGAAGTTCACTTTGCTCTGGGCCACCAAGGATGTCGTGAGGGTCAAGGATGCTAAAACATTTTGGGTACTGATGGATGAAAGCATCTGTGCTGCAATAAACCGCAAGCCGAGGCTATCCTCAACTGCTTTTGAGCAGTTTTCAAGATATGTGGAGTTCAAAGCGAACTTCCACTGTGTTTCCATCCATCCGTGGAAGGACCCCAAGAAAAAATGGTATGATCTTCCCTACCTATCAACGGATGATGAAATCACAGCGATCCTGTAGAGTTGGTGATCAGAGAGGCGCATGGCCTCAGACTTGTCAGCTAGGTCTAGTAAGTCCCTCGCAAATTATAAGAAGGAAGAGGCCTGGCTGAAGATGCGGCAGTTGGTCGATAGAAGGAAAAAGGGAGCCAAAGACAAAGATCAAGCAGTGCGCACTACTAAGAAGCAGGCAGGGGAGGAAGGAGAAGAGGAAGAGTGCAACTCTGATAGAAGTTAGAAGTATCCTTCACCGCAAACAGAGGAAGAAGAGCAACAATCAAGATAAGGGGTGTAGACCCAGAGACTACTCAATTCCAGGTTAAGCGCACTAGGGAGCAGGATAAAGTAGGTTCGCGGAAGAAGTCCAAGGCTAGAAAATCATCACTTCACCCGATCACTTTGACTGAAGGTGTTCTGAATAATATCGGGAACACAGTGAGGGACACAACCATGGAACTTCTGCAACAATTCGAGCAGCAATAGAACCAAGCCTTGGTCACCATTCAGACAAGTCTGCATGAGTTGTGGATCCAGGCCACTCAAGTGTAGACCAGTGTGAGACAGCGCAATGCAGCATCAACTAGCTTGGTGCTTGGGACCTCAAAAGAAGTGGAGCTAGTCTGCTCCTTGGATCCCTAGGCCGTCATGTTGCCAGACGAAGCATTGACTACAAAAGTTGAAGCTGAGAAGGCCACTGTCGGTGCTCTCAAGAAAGTTGGTTGGAACTTGGTTGCACTGCCAAGTGAAGCCCTTCACACCCTACAAGACAGTGTGATCGCAAAACTTCGGGCCAGAGGGCAGCTTGTGTTGAATATGATCAGTGAGCAGAAGGTCAACAATGCCCAAATGTTTGTTGAGAAGACGTTCGCGATTGATCTCCTTAAGAAGCTCACAAAGAAGAATGAGCACACCACATTCGTAGTAACTGAGGCATGCCAAACTATTCCAGAGTTGAATATCCTAAAAGATGCACCAGTCGACGCAAGAATTCGGAAGCTCAATGCAGGTGTGTGCGACGCACGGACAGAGTTGGCTAAGGTTTAGTTTGAGTTGAACCTTAAGATCACGTTGCTCGACTTGAGGGCCCAGCCTTCGGCTCCACCAGAAGTCATAGAGCAGTGCGAGGCAGCTGTCAAGGATGTAGCTTCCATAGTAGATGACATAGTGAAGGAGTGCACTTTGCTCTTCGAGCAGTCGCTCAAAGTAGTTACCAACTTGTAGGAAGATCCCAACATACAACGGATAGAGACAAAAGCAAGGGAACTGTAGCAGAAGTATGACGAGGTTAAAGCGACGACACGCACCGTTGCCATCACACAAAGGTTGGCGAAGTTGCATGAAGCAAAGGTATTGAAGGAACATGTGGACACTGTACAGCGCAAGGAGGAAGTACTGAAGTCTGAATTGGGGCCTTGGCTAGATGAATCCTATGTGCTCACGACCTCCATTGAAGGAAATTGGCTAGTCTGCAGGAAAAATAGTAGAAAATACAAGTAGATAGCTGTTAGATATCCATTTGGGCACATCACTCCCAACATTCAGATCAGTACTATTAGGGCTCATCAAACCCTAATCTAGCTAGACAAGTCATCACTTTGAATGCCTCCTTCCCTAAAAGTTTCATGGCCTGAAGCCCTCCAGAAATGCCTCCTTGAGGGACTAGTGCAACCTTGGCTAGGGGTAAATGTGCTTCAGTGTAGGTAGGCCCATGTAAGGGTGCATTTCACTGCTCTTATGCCCATTTTGACCTCCGTTGGGCAAGATTGAGCAAATTCTTCATAAGGTTCTAGGAATATTCTTGTCCTCTGGAGAATTCTAGAAGATTCCCACACTTATCATCTCCTATGAGCTCAAAATTGGATAGGGAATGAGTTAAGTAACATCCTATCCTCTCATCCCTTCCTCCATGGAAACTAACTCTAAGTTTGGAAGGCCATTCAATACCCTCATTTATGACCAAACCACCTCCATTTTCCTATAAATTGAGCACTCATCTAAGTGATCAAGGGTTGGAATTTGAGAATTTGTAAGGAGATACTATTGGTGTGAGGTTTGAGATTGTAAGCAAGTATTGTTGTGTTGCCGGAGTGTTGTGCTTTTGATGTGATGTTGGATGGAAATCAAGCTGGGGGGGTGACATTGGATCGGACTTCATGGTTGTAACTCTTCCTTCTACTTAATAAAGTTGTTTACACCTTTTCCCATATTCTTATCTTTATGTATGATGATTATATGTGTAAATACTTTCAATTCCATTTACTTATAGTAGATAGATCTCTTGCTTTGATTGGTTTTTGTCCTCTATTTATGATTACAGGTACTTGTCAAGCAGATTTAGTTCGAGAAGGAGCGACGAGAGCCATACAAAGGAGACAAAGGGAAAGCGAAAGATAACAAGTAGGTCCCTTGTCTTATTTATCTTCTATAGAAAAAGGATAAATGCTTTAATTCTGTTGTTCTAGGTGTAGCTACCCACCTAGGGAAATTGTATTTATCTGTAGATGCAAAATTCCACATAACAAATTGGTGACTCCATTAGGGATTGATCATCATTCTGAGTAATTTACCTTCATCCTAGCACACCCTAGTAGAATTTACTTGCTTCCATTGATCTTGATTCATCCTTTTTGAAGTGTTTTTTGGTAAAAATTGTGCTTGAAATCCCCTAGAAGGGCCTCTCTGGCACCAACGCAGGCTTGGTTAGGATACAGAGCACTGCAAAGCACCCTTGGCTTGAGGAAAGTGCTCTGAAGTGCACTGTCTCCCATTCAGGGCTACACTAATCCTCCTTACGTCAAAAATCCCACATTTGACTTGATTTTTCCCAAATTTCCTTCCATTTTTGCTTGTTGAAAAATCAATGATTGTTGTGTCTCTCAAATCAATTTGTATTTATTTTCCTAGCCCTACTTTGGCCTTGATTGTTTAGTGTTTCTTAAATGATTTCTTTATCACTATCAATTCATTGTCAAAATTAGGTTATAGTTGATTAATCTTTGCTCAAAGAAAGTGTCGTAAAAGTCTTAATTTCTTTCGAAAAGGAACTGTCGTAAAGTCTTCGTTCTTGCAAAAATGTTAATTGATTATTTATGCATCTAGTTCCTTTTTGTTCATCTAAACACTAAAAGGGCTGAAAAGAAAAACTTGCATTTTTCATATTGTAGTTTGTGAATGCTTGATAGGAATAGCTAGGGAAATTGCATTAGGTGTGCTCTTTGCTCTTTGTCAAAGATCTGATTGGTCTATCCCTACTAGCTACAATTTTCATTGTTAATTGAATGAAAGAATGTTTCTCATGTTAGTTGCATTCTAGGAATTGCAAACATACATCACGTGGTGAACCTTGAAAGGAAAATTCTTAAGAAGATCTATCTCAATTAACCTAATGGAGCATTGTAACTTAATGCATAACATTTAGAGGTCTAGGCTAGAGACATGTTCTAGCGTCGTTAAACATAGAAGTTGTCGCTAACTTGTCTGCGATACATTCCGAGTGTGATACCTCATTCCACATATGTGAGTATATTGTAGCTTGCCCATGTACCTTCGGGTATATAGGGCGTTGTTACAATACATAAAGTATAAAGGAATGCTCTCACTGTGCGGTTTCACATCAGACAATGCTAACACAGATTGGGCCTCCACATACTTTTGGGTATATATGGGAGGACTACAGTAGGTTGCTATCCATCCTTAGGTAACCAAGTCGACTGCCTTGTACATTGTGATACACCGAACACAAAATTTAGGGAGATTTCCTACATGTATGTTAAGTCCTGGGTTTATAGAGGCAGTATATTGTAGTTCATAGTTGCTTGGTAATCATTTTGCCTAGATTATCCCTCTTTTGTTTTGTTATTTTATTTTGATTAAAATAAATTAATTGAGCGCGGATAACATCCTCCACATCACTCCTTAGTTGATCTTAGGTTGAAACATATGGCAACAACTCTGGAGTCCATCAATCAAGGAATTCCTTTTGATGGGAATCCTAGTCCTTTTCCTCCTTTTAGAAATATTGGTGCTCCTTCTATGGCTACATTGTCCCTTTTTAGATTTACCATTGGCTTGCTAGTATGGTTGTTTTCAACCTCGTTGGTTCAAACTGTCGCGATTTCTCCACAATCAACTACTCCTCCACTTAGACAAAATCAAACTCCAGTTGATCATAAAGTTGACCCTTTACCTTCTTTGTCGGTTGTTTCTTCCTCCCCTTCTTCCTCTTCGCCTGGTGAAAATATTGACACTAGTAACTAAGTGGATAAGAAGAAGAAGAAAGGGAAGAAGAAGAAGAAGAAGAAGAAAATTCAGTTGGGGGGCAACCAAACAACCATTACTTCAAATGCAACTTCTGATGAGAAACCATCCGATAAGCTTCACAAACTTCGATATCGTTGCAAAATTTGTATGGGAGACTATCTTCTTCAACATTGTTTTGGTATTCCTCAGATCTTAGAAGAATGATATTCTCGTTCACATCATCCTGTGTCATCAACTTCTAAAGATCATGTTGGTGACACACCATCAACTAGCGGTAGTAACGTTCATGGAAATAAGGGTAAAGTTAAGTTTCCATGTAGGTTATGCGAAGGGAATCACCCCATTCACCTTTGCCCCTATCTGGATGAAGAACAAAAAGTGTTGAATAACCGTCCTGCTTCACCGTAGCATCTTCCATCTGGTTACAGGAGACTCTCCCTTAATCCTTCACTAGTTTTGCTAGTTGATAAAGTGATTGACCCAAATCAACCGTCAGTCAAACCCACTCTCTCTGAATGTGAATCCCATGAGTCTATACCCAACCAATCATAGATCAAGGAAACAATTGACCCAATTTCACCTTCAGTTAATCCTACCTTTCCCGTAGAGAGTGAGTATGATACCACTTAGGTCATTTTAATTTCTTCAGATTCAAATGAGCTTGGGGGAAACCCTCCCGTTCCATCAAGACAGGAGGAAAATCCTCCCGTTCACATAACTCAAGGGGGTAATTCTCCCATTCTTACGATAGCCCCTCCAAGTAGTCTGGTCACTTCCTTTGATTGGAATCAACTAGAAATATGTCATCTTCCTTCTTATGTGCCTTTCCAGATCATAGTACAGGTTTGTAATATGGTTGTTCGTGGCACTATTATAGATGAAGGTGCATTTGTGAGTATCCTTTCCTCCACTGCTTGGAAAGTTCTCGGTTCGTAACCACTTTTACCTATTACTTAGAATCTGTTGGCTTTTAACAGAGGAACCAGTCAACCATTAGGGATCCTTCCTGAGTTGCCTATTACTTTGGGAGGAAAAAATGTTTGTCTCAATGTGATGGTAGTCCTAGGCCCTTTATATTACAATTTACTTCTTGGGTGTGACTATGTTTATGACATGGGAGCTATTGTTTCGACACTCTTCCAAGTCATGTGTTTTCCGCATGAAGACAGAATTGTCACCATTGACCAAATTTCATTTCTCGGTCCAAATATGGCTTCTAGTCAACCATCTTCCCCAAATTGTCGTTTTGTTCCAATGGTATCTTCCCCGCCATGGGTCAATTATGTGGCAACCTGTTCCATTCCTACATCAACAGATGATCAATTCTGTGATGTTGTACATTATGTACTGGGGGCACTAGAACCAGATATCTCTAAAGATCCCTTCCAGAGCATTGTTCTCACATCTGATGAGAACCTTTTGGAAGTCATGACCTCTTATGGGTCGTGATCAAGGAATCTGGAGCATAGTTCCTTGTCTTGTTTTAAGCTCGTTAAAAAATGAAACAACGAATATGACGATAGTTGCTTGTCTTCTGTCAACCTCGTTAAAAAATGAAACAAGGAATATGAGCATAGTTCCTTGTCTTGTGTCAAGCTCGTTAAAAAATGAAACAAGGAATATGAGAATAGTTATTTTACTATGTCAACCTCATTAAAAAATGAAACAGGTCCATGAGAATAGTTCCCTATCTTGTGTCAAGCTCATTAAAAAATGAAACAAGGACTATGAGGATAGTTCCTTGTCTTGTGTCAACCTTGTTAAAAAATGAAACAAAGGAATATGAGGATAGTTCCTTGTCATGTATCAACCTCATTAAACAATGAAACAAAGGAATATGAGGATAGTTCCTTGTCTTGTGTCAAGCTCATTAAAAAATGAAACAAGGAATATGAGGATAGTTCCTTGTCTTGTGTCAACCTCATTAAAAAAAGAAACAGGAATATGAGGATAGTTCCTAGTCTTGTGTCAACCTCGTTAAAAAATGAAACAAGGAATGAGAGCATAGTTCCTTGTCTTGTGTCAAGCTTGTTAAAAAATGAAACAAAGAATATAAGCCTAGTTCCTTGTCTTATGTCAAACTCGTTCAAAATTGAAACAAGGAATCATAGCAGAGTTCCTTGTCTTGTGTCAAGCTCATTAAAATATAAAACAAGGTCCCCTAGAGCAAAGTTCCAAGTCGAGTCTTTGATTAGATCTCATAAAATCCCATTGAGTCTTTCACTTGATCTGACTTGATCTCGCAAATGAACCTTCATTCCATCCACCTGATAGCCACGAGTAGTCTACTTAGGTGAATTCAATGAAGCTTGGGGGCATGCACCTAGAGTCAAGTCATCATGTTGGGGGCATGTAAACCAATTCCAAGCATAGTTTTTCGTTTCAAGCTTGTGTAAACATGAAACTAAATCCAAGCATAGTTCCCTATGGTTCAAGCTTGTGTAAAAATGAACCCATCTCCATTTTTAACCCTCATGATTGCCATTCTATCAGCCTCTTTTGTCATATGAGCCTTGGTTTTTCTCCTTCTATCATCACTATCTGCTTGGTTGATCATACACTTTCACTTAGCCAGCCTCTTCACATAAATCAACCTGTTTTGAGAAGTTCCAACATCACGGGAACCAGTTGCTATCCTAAACACCACTCGTTCCTCAAAGTGGAGTCCTCTTTAAGCTCTTTTCAAACTCTCGAAATATGAAAATATTGGCGAGCGCTTGTCCTTTTCATCTCATTAACATATTGGAAATGACATCTACTTAAAATAAGTTTAACCCTTTTCCAGACTGAGATAGATTATTTACGAAAAAGGAATACGTTGATCGAACATGGTCAATAGGTTCTCTCTTGTATTATTTTATGCTGTTTCGGACTTGAGAGACAAATTTACAAAAAAGAACTTATGGAGTTTTCATTTTGTCCCTTTTCAAACTCTCTAAACATGAAAAGCACTGAGTTATTATTGTCATTAAACTCATTAAAACATCAAATAGTGACAAACCTTTCCATCATGACAAGACTGAGTTTAACCTTCACTAGACTCATTAAAACATCACATAGTGATGGATTCACCCGAAGGGTGGAATTATACAACAAGAATATGTTATCCTCCTCAAGCTTGATAAAAATAAATAGGTATTAGTCAGCAATGACTAGGGAAAATGGGAAAAGTGGTAAACCACTTTATCGTAACAGGTCGCTCTTGAACATGACACTTTCACTTCAACTGTGTGACTACTTGGGTTGGGTTATCTGCTTGATGGTTATCACGCCTATGGTCTATCATACCATCCATTACTTTGATTTTGGGTCAATGCTTCCAATTCATTCAGTGTCTCTGACATGTTCAAGAGAAGTCACTCAGTTAAATTCATCCTTTGCAATATTGATAAACCTTCATTTTCATAACCTCCATTCCTGAACCTTGTGTCGTCAGTCACATTCCATCTCCAAAAATAATTACACTCATTTCATGTCGTTGATGTGGGATACATCAAGGCCCTCCTGCGACGAGTCGCTTCTTGTAGACATCAGCACATTATCCAACAAGTTGACTTAGAAACACCCTTCCAGTACCTTGGGGCTTTCATACATCAATGGCAAGTTTCTCACTTCCGGCGATAGGTTGACATCACTGGCCTTCGACCAAAAGACTTTTTATGGTGTTCGACATCAAAACTTCCATTCACACGATACATAATGTATTGCAGTACCTTGAGGATCATTATCATTATCGATGATTTCTCTTGCGTCTGTTAGCAGCTTACATCATTGGCTGGTAATCAGACAGTGTCTTCCCATGTTCGAATTCAGATCACATATTCACATGGTTAGACTCATACTTGAGCGAACGATTGAATGAGATACAAGACCCCGGATCTAGTTTCATCCATATGGGCTACGATTTCAGAAAAGTACTAAATCATTTGTATAATGGCTTTACACTGATGGTCATTCCACCATGGGTCTATATCTGTAGACGACTATCTATGTACATGTAATGAAAAGTTTATATGGTGAGCATGGGTATGCCTTCCCTCAGTAATTCATGAAAAATCCAAAATATCATGATATTATGTATTGTAATTGATGCAGGTCACCAAGGAAAATTTTAAGGATGGAAAATTTTCTTGAAGTTTAGAAACATTGGCGAATCTCACTAATCCCTAATATGCAAACTATAAATTTTTCAATGATATATTTGTAAAATTATTCAAATTTATAATGATTTATCATATAGCCACTATATAATGTTGGCGATTTTTAAGGTAAAATAATTTTATATTCTAAAATTTGGGCGAATCATCTTTTATAAAAATTGGAAATTGGCGAATCGTTTTTCGAAAAAATCATGGAAAATTAGCCCAGTGGGCGAAGATTAGCCCCTAAAATTTTCCATGCAGGTCACCATCCGCTTCGGAACCTCCTCATCACATCGTAAAGTATATCACTCGACATTATCATTTTCGACTTCATGCTTTAGGGGACAGTTGTTACAGATCCATTTGGGCACATCACTCCCAACATTCAGATTAATACTATTAAGGCTCATCAAACCCTAATCCAGTTGCTACATGCCCTAGACAAGTGATCACTTTGAACACCTCCTTCCTTGAAAGTTTCTTGACCTGAAGCCCTCTAGAAATGCCTCCTTGAGGGACTAGCGTAGCCTTGGTTAAGGGTAAATGCACTTTAGTGAAGGTAGGCCCATGTAAGGGTGCATTTCAATGCACTTAAGCCCACTTTGACATGCGTTGGGAGAGATTGAGCAAATTCTTCATAGGGTTCTAGGAATATTCTTATCTTCTTGAGCATTCTAGAAGATTCCCACACTTATCATCTCCTATGAGCTCAAAATTGGATAGGGAATGAGTTAAGTAACCTCCTACCCTCTCATCCCTTCCTCCATGAAAACTAACTCTAAGTTTAGAAGGCCATTCAATACCCTCATTTATGACCAAACCACCTCCATTTTCCTATAAATTGAGCACTCATCTAAGTGATCAAGGGCTAGACTTTGAGAAGTTGTAAGGATATACTGTTGGTGTGAGGTTTGAGATTGTAAGCAAGTATTTTTATGCTGTTGGAGTGTTGTGCTTTTGATGTGATGTTGGATGGAACTCAAGCTAGAGGAGTGACATTGGATCGGACTTCATGGTTGTAACTCTTCCTTCTACTTAAAAAGGTTGTTTACACCTTTTCCCATTTTCTTGTCTTTATGTATGATGATTATATGTGTAAATGCTTTTGATTCCATTTGCTTATAGTAGATAGATCTATTGCTTTGATTGGCTTTTGTCCTCTGTTTATGATTGCAGGTACTTGTCGAGTGGATTTAGTTCGAGAAGGAGTGTCAGGAGCCATATAAAGGAGACAAAGGGAAAGTGAAAGATAACAAGTAGGTCCCTTGTCTTATTTATCTTGTATAGAAAAAGGATAAATGCTTTAATTTAGTTGTTCTAGGTGTAGCTATCCACCTAGGGAAATTTTATTTATCCGTAGATGCAAAATTCCACATAACAATAGCGCAGGACCAATGACGAAGCAGCTAGTTGACCAGGTTAAGTAGGCAACGACACAGTGTACCGCTGAGGTTGTAGAAGTAGAGGTGGAGCTCGGAGGTCTTTGTGACAAGATCTCCATGCCAGTAGAGTGACTCGGGGGCGAGTCACCAGATTTGTGTTGGGGGCTTGTTGGGAATGGGTCCCCTGGGGTCAATTTTGGGGTTAAAATCCCAATTTTTGGGGTTAAAGGCCCAAGTTTAGTATAAAGAATGTAAAGTCTCTTCATTTTGTGGTTACGAAGTGTGAATATGTAAAGAGTCATCAAGGGTTTCCACCCTTAGTTTATATAACGTGTGTCGGCTTTATGAGATCCACCCTTTGTGTAGGTTTTAACCCCATACAGAATTACCTACATACGAATTCTAAATCACAGGAAAAATAAAAATGCGAGAGCATAACACATAAAACACATATACACAGAGATTTCCCACTGGATCTCAAAACCGAGACTACCAGCTTGATTTTTCATTATA
>APFE030600765.1:208128-231059 GCA_000404065.3 Pinus taeda | reverse complement strand
TTAATATTAATCTTTTTATACTAATATTAGGGTTAATAATGTTTTTTTTGCATGGTATTAATAATAATTTGGCCCATTGTATTTCACCTATAGACTTCACCTAAATAAAATCTCCTGTTTGAGTGTTTGTAAATATAAAGTAGATTATGGAGTACATAAAAAGAGGTTTTATTTATTTACCATACCTCTAGTTTGTTTATATTTTTATTTATTTACCATGCCTCTTTCACCATGGTATTTGGCCCATAGGCTTGGTATATAATTAGATGTTGATTTCTACTCCTATTTGATATATTTTTATTTATTTACCATACCTCTTTACACCTCTTCTATATTTATTTAATTACTATACCTCTTTTATAAATATAGTATTTTACCCATGCTATTTAGCCCATGGTATCAAAATGATATTTGGCCCATAGGCTTAACCTAAATAAAACCTCTCTTTTGACTTGTTGTAAATATAAAGAGGTTTATGGAGTAAATACGAAAATATATTTTATTTATTTACCATACCTCTAGTTTATTTATATTTTTGTTTATTAACCATACCTCTGGGAGTAAGTATAAAAATTGTTTTTATTTATTTACCATACCTCCAGTTTATTTATATTTTCATTTATTTACCATACCTCCTTTTTTGGTGTTCCTAAACCTCTTTATATTTTAAATTTAAATTGTGTTTATACATAATAATAATTAGATTGAATTTTAAATAGGGCCAACGTTAGATAAAAAATATTAAATGTTAAACATTACATGTTAAACTTTTACATTTAAGTTTACATGTTTCCGTGTGTTTACGTGAGATATACCCCCATTTAAAAAATATTAAATGTTAAACATTACATGTTAAACTTTTACATTTAAGTTTACATGTTTGTGTGTGTTTACGTGAGATATACCCCCCATTTACGTTTACAATTTTATGTTTTTATGTGAAATCTACCCCCATAGAGCCCCTCTATGCACAATAATGGAGAAGAGGAAAAAGTAAACTTGAAAACATTTTTTACTGCAAGATATTGCACCAGTAGAGGAAGAAGATAAGAACGTGGGATCCTAGAAAAGTGAAGACAATAGTAGAACAATTGGGACAACCAAGCAGGCTCAAGCCAGTGGCCAGTAACAAAATAATGTTTGGCATCCTCAAGGATGCAACAATCCAAAGCACATGACTAGGAGGTCATGAAAATTTGCAACCTAGGGAGTTGATGTAGGAGCATCAACATAGGTAACCCATTTTGACTAGGCCGACGGAGGGTCATGAAATATCCAAAAGGGAAAACTATTTTTCTTCAATATAATTTGTATAAAATTAGGTAATTTAATGTAATTACAAGTTTCCATATTCTCTATATTCTAGAAGAATATTGGTTGTTAGGTTGTTATTTTGTTTAGTGACCTAGTATTATGGCCAGATTGGCCTTTGTAAAATTAACAAGTGTTGGGATGAAATTTTAGGTTGTCAAAATTGTCTTTGTCATCTTAGGATATTTTATAGCCACTATGATATATATATTTGTGTACAATTAGAGAGCTTGATAAGATACCTGCAAGTGGAAACCAACCAGATTGGAGTAGAGCACGATTAATTGGGTCTACAAGCTTAGGTAGCTCACGAAATAATGATATATATTCTCTATAAATATCCTTGATTATAAGTAATAGAATGAATTGAATTTGAGGTTCCATGCACAGGATGCCACTTTGAACATTATATGATTTATCTTCTGAAATAAGTGATGTGGTTAAAACTCCTATTTGTATATAAAATTAGTAACAAATATTGATATCCTTGGTCCCACATTGGCTTGATATTTCTCCATGTTAGGGAAATAATCTATATTCCACACTAAATAGGACCCCAATATTAGGTTTCAGCCCATTATTTACCTCTTGCATAAATCTAAGCTACTTGATAACAAGAAAGGTTCCTAGGATGATTGAATATACTCCAGAGATTAAGGCTATCAGAATTTTGTAGATATGGAGGCTATATTAAAGACAACAGAACCTCAACTTGGTGAATGAGCTCTGGAGACTGTGTTAAGGGTGAAAAAGTAAAATTTCTAATTGGTGCAATGTCATTGCAAGGTTCTATAAGGTAAGAATCATGATTAGATACTCGCCCTCCTCTCAGTTGACGTCATAAGGGGAGCCATCCACAATTCACAGGAACCATAGGATCCTTCTAGGGAATCCCTATCATCTGATTAATTGAGTGGAACCAAGAGAGAAATGGCAAGTGTAAACCCCCCACCCTTAGCTGACATCACAAGGGGAGGCCCTTGTAATTTATTATCATCATTGATTTAAATCAAATAATGATGGCGCTGATTGGGGACTCATGCGAACAAGTGAGGCATAAGTGTGCCTGGGAGAAGGAAGGAGTCGGGTTCCATGTCAGAGAGAATAGAACCATGGGTTAACTAGGGTCAGGGCTGAAGTGTACCTGGATATTGGAGAAGGACTAGGTACTGAGGTATTACCATGGGACCCAAGGATATTTATAGGTGCATTGTGCATTGTATGTGACTTCTACGACATTAGAGTAGATATCAAGGCATGACCAAAATAGGTGATTAGAATTGTATAACTAGTTATGTCTGCCTCCTCACCCATTGTCAAACAAGTTTGGTGTTCAATCACTCACATCCACTATGCCACTGAGCTACCCACATCTTCCCAATGGAAACCACAAGTGTTAGTTTTCTAACACCTTGTGTTGGTGCACTCTTACTTGAAATCCACTTTATTCACATTTCTTATGATATATAAATCACAAATCGTGTGATGAATATGTTTCCCATGGCACACATATCAGTTAAAGTTCCGTTGAACTCTAGGGAATGAAAAATATGCTTATAAGGCCTTACCTTTGGCTTGTGCAAGACACCAACTACATTTCAAAGGGAAGTCCTACCTATCTTTGCTAATTTGGTACAAATATGTGTAGAAGTGAGCATGGATGAATTTTCGATATATAGAAATTATTTTAATGAATCTTTGATTAACTTAGAAAAACTTCCAATAAGATACATAGCAACCAATTTAGGTCATACAAATGTGAAATGTTATAATTTATTGATGGAAGGGATCGTATTGGTCCTCATTGGGATTTAGCCTTTCATTTCTCTATAGATGCATCTGACATTGTCGTAGGAGAAATATTAGGTCAAAAAAGGATATTAGGTCCCATCATATCTATTTGATTAGTAAACACCTAGACCTCAATTATCTTTATTATATTGTGACTCAGAAATAGATGTTGGAAATTGTGCTTGCCATCAATAGATTCTGACATTATATCACTAGTTATGAGGCCTTTATCCATACAAACCATTATATCATTAAGTATTTGATAAAAAAACATATTTTTAATGATATAATAATAATATGGTTATTATTGTTGCATGAGTTCAATATCACTTTCATAGCTTGATTTATACGAGGAAATCCAGTGGAAAACTTTCTCTCGTGCCTTAATAAACTTACCGAGATTGTTCCAATTTATGATACTTTTCCAAATGAAAATCTGTTTACTACATAGATTAAATTCCATGGTTTGTTGACATATAAAATTATTTATCTTCGGGAAAGTTACCAAGACACTTCACATAAAAATAAAAGAAAAAGAGAATAAAAAAAAATGCTAGCTATTCATGGATTAAAGGATATTTTTTCTACACAATATGCAACTTAGTAATTAGAGGATGTGTGAGAGAAGATGGAATTTTATAAATTTTGAAATATTTCCATGATGAAACTTTTGGTGGGAATTTTGCAAAAAAGAGAACTACTGACAAGATACTTCATCATGGATATTATTCACCATTCATTTTTCAGGACACTGAAACATATGTCAAGGGTTGTGGTATTTTTTAGTAGATGGGCCAACCAGTAGCCTTTGATGAAATTCCTTTGCGATGACAAGTCCTCATAAATCCTTTTGAAAAATGGGTTACAGATTTCATAAGATTTCTAGTATCTACCAACTATGTCACTAACTAGTAAAAATCAAAAGCACTAGCAAGAAATATAGAACAAGTAGTAAATTTTATTTTTGAATACATTTTTGTAATATTTGGAGTCTAAGAGAAGTTTTCACTTAATAGGGAACATAATTTACCTCTAAACTTGTGGAATATATAGTGAAAAAGTACAAAAAAAATAATTAGAATTCCATTCCTTATCATCCACATTCCAATGGTAATGTAAAATCAACTGATAATAATTTGGAAGAATTCATGATGAAGACAACCCAAATATGCTGGAAGGATTGTTCAAAAATGTTTCGAGTGACATTTTCTGCTTAAAGGATGATTTGGAAAAGTATTATTTGCTTTACCAAATATGATTTGGTATATGGTAAGAAAATTCTTCTTCTTATCAAATTTCAAATTGAAACCATGAAAATAGTAGATGAGTTAGGGTTACACCTATCAGAAGCACAAAAGGAAAGGGTTTTGTAGTTGAATGAGCTAGATAATACGAGTCAAGAGGAACTACAATAAACTACTTTAACCCAACAACAAGGATCAAAATGGCATGATAAATTAATTAAGAAAAAAGAATTCAAATATGGTGATTAGGATTTTCTCTTTCACTCTAGATTCAAGGATTTCAAAAGAAAATTCACCCCTCATTGGCTTGATCTGTATGAAGTGGAGGATTTGTTTGATAATGCATCTATCAGGTTAAAAATAATTATATGAAGAATGAGTTTCGATTTTGGTCAATGGCCATAGGCTAAAAGCTTATAGCAAGGATATCAATCAAGAAAATTTTATGTCCCCATTATTTCAAGGAAAAATGTAGGTTATAGGTGCTTCCAATGATAATCTTGTCCACAAGGACTTGGATCAATAATGATCTAATGCTCTATTAAGACACTCCTTGATGTTATTATGGTACAGGTGTTGTCCTTGATGGAAACTCACTCAGGGGTATGATACAAGTGTTGTTTTTGGTGGCAACTCAATCAGAGGAAAAGAAAGAGATATACACATGTTAACCTTGATGGAAGCGCGTATACATGGGGGTTAGCGGAACATAAGGCGCGTACACGTACACACACAGGTTCATAGAAGTAAAGGCGCGTACATGTTGGAAACCATGGTTTTGGTCCATGGTATTTGGTCCGAAGTGACGACCCCAGGTATTGGGTCCAAGCTATTGGTTCGACGTGGTTTTGGACCATGGTATTGAGAAAATCCTAAACCTATATAAGGAGAAGATCATTAGGCCAAGGGGGTGTGTGGGTAATGAATGTTTGTTGAAGGGTGAAGTTCGAGCATGATTGTTATGGGTTTGTGATGCTTGGCTTGATCTGAATCAAGTTGATGACAGCGAAGGTTTAAGTAATTATCTATAGATCTATATGCGGGTTCTCTTTGGTAAAGGCGCGTATACATGCGAGTTTGACACAGTCAAGTAGCATATGCATTATGAGATTTAATGTTTCTGGTTGTTGTTGATTCTAGTGGTTGTGGCAGAGTTCTGGGCTCTGGTATGTGTTTTGGTAATTGTGGTCATTGACAGGGTTTCACTGATTAAGTATTGGGTGATTCAGAGATTGATGATGTAGGTATAATTAATGATTGTATTGCAGTGATGATTGTTGTGTATTTATGGATCCAGTCTAAAAATGAATGAAACGTGGTCCCTGGAAGAGAAGGTTGTAGCCTTCTATAGGCCAGCACCTACTAGCTAGTACAAGAGCTAGTACAAGAGCTAAGGGGGTTGTAGCTCCCTTCCAGGAGAAGCTAGAGAATGAGAGAGGGTTGTAGCCCTCTGCAGGTTGCAGCCTGCATGCTGGTAAATGACTGCACCAGTACATTGTAAAAGAAGTTTCTTATTAAAAGAAGATAAAACAAATTGCAGCAGGTGGTTTTCACCCACATTGGGTTTCCACCTTATATCATGGTGTTCATGTGTGCTCCTTATGTGTGATGTTCAGTTTTGTTTTACTACACCTGTTTACTATTAATATGGTTAATAATGTTCTGAGGCACTCATTGAAGATCAACTAACTGAATCATAAGTTTATTGGATATACGCTAGTTGCTTTAAGAACACTTGCATATATATGCGGGTATCCTTAACTAAAGTAGAGTATATGTATCTGAGTATGAAAATTAAAAAGTATCTGATTTGCTAATACTGATTCACCCCCCCGCCCCCCCCTCTGTGTATTATTTCCAACAGTTAAGACATCAGTTCAATTATGTTCCCCGATCTGAGTGATATATTGGACATGGTGAAGATGTAGTCCTACCAAACTTACAAAAAAAATTTGTAATCTTAACCCTCTTCCATTCGAAAATTGAATTTTCCAATAAGAATTAAAGGAAAAGGAAAAATACATGAAAAAGAAAAAGAAACTAAAAATAAACAGTCTAGTTGTGAAAATCCAAGGTCCTGAAACAACATGGACTTGAATTATCATTAGAAAACCAAGAAAGTAAGCTGATGAGAATTATAAATAAAAATATTTATTGAGTGGTTTCATTGTTTTTCAAAATTGTTAGGTAAATATATGATGAATATTAAGTGATACTTTTAGGAAAATAATTATAAAGATGAACCTTTCAATTCTTGTAAATAAGATCAAGGATATTGAATGAAGACTTATACAGAGTATTATAACTAAATATTTTATTTTTTTAGGTTTCTAGGAGCTCCATTTTTCTGTAAAAAATAGACACAACCAGCTTGTTATCAACTCCAAAAGTAGCAAGGTTGTTCTCACTCATAAGGATATCATTAATACAATTTAAAGGAGGCCAAACCATTCCTATTTCCAAAGGAGGACCTATCAAAACAAAGAAGAGAATGACCAGTCCACAAGAAACAATGTAACACCTACAAAAATATGTAATTGAAGGTTTGGTAATGGTATTCGAATGCATAACATTTGTTAATTTTATTAAGATAAAAATAAAATGATAAATATCCTTATATTCCTATTATTTTCAATTGACTTGTCCTAAAAAATATCAGTAGTCTTAAAATGCCAAACTTTTCAAGTTTGATTTATCAGTACAATAGAAATTTTATCCTAGTAAAACCTACCTTTTATTTCCTAGTAAATGTTAAGATCATATATCAAATCCTAACTTAATATACCTATATTATACAACTATCCTATCTATCATTAATTATCACCTTACATGGCTAATCATTTCCATAACATACCTATTTTATTGGTACTCATAATATACTCCATTATCCATTAGTATGGAAAATGACTCCTAATTGGTGACATGAATCCTTCATGCCAAAGTATATGTATACAAAAGGAAAAGGGACACCATGAAAATACTCTATTTTATGCTCTATATTGAATTATGTTATAACATTTTCTTAAAACATTTACTCCTTTGCCACAAGACATATTCCTCTACCACCTTTGAAGCCCCATTTGCATTTGGTTATTCACTAATGTTTGAACTTCATTCTCACAACACGATAATTTGGTAGTGATTAGAGTTATTACTAATGGCATGGAAAAGAAAATGAGAGTAGAGGGCACAAGGGAATATATAGAGAACATAGAGAATAGGCAATTACAATGCTTCTAGTATGTTAACAAATATGAATTCAAAACGAAAAATTTATTAGTATTTTGATATATTTTGAATAATAAATTGAAAACAATTTTAAAATTTTGAGATTATACAAAATTCTACATAACGTATAATTAAACACAAAATTTGATAGCTCAAAATTCATAGTTATGTTTAGATACAATTTATGCTCAAGGTAGCTAAAAAATGTTTAGGGTTGAAACATTGTGTTAATATAAAGTTAAAATGAGTTAACGCAGGCTGAAAAAATTTGTCAGCTCTATTGGATAAGATACAGAGTCAAGTCATTCTTAGGGCGAAACAATTTGAAACAATGTTAGTAAAGATACAGAGTTAATTACCAGTCACTTAGGGTTAATATCTTTTTCAATAATCAAATAAAAAGTATGCATAGGACTTATTCAAAGTTGAATCCCTTTTCCAAAAGCAACCTTGTTTGGTGTCAACAAAAAATCCAAAAATTATTCTTATGTGTAATTGAAACTATAAACCACCATTTTTCTTAGCCAATTGAATAAAAATTCTTGTAGTATTCTTTCTAAAATAGTGTTCTTGTTTTCTTTGTCATGGCAATTATTGTTGATAGAATCATAATGTCCACAAGCTTTTCAACACATGGTTTCAAATGGAAATTAGAATAGAGACATACAAGGTTGAAACATTAAAATTGCATTTTGATATAGTGTCCATTTTATAATAAGTTGAATGGTTAGAATATTTCTAAAAATTCCATGGACATGATCTTGATATGACTAGAACATTTGCTAATATTTTTTATGGAGAGGGAACCATTTTATTCAACTTAGTAATAAATATCTTTGAGCATACAACAACACAAGTAAAAAGAATCCCCCAAACCAGGGAAATATGGTTAAAATATCAACAATTCTAAGATAGAGCATGGACCTCCTTTGTGAAAATGTCAAAGTCAAAACCCAATTGGCTCATGGATATGTCCAAAATGTGGCTAAAGCATCCTTAAGATAAATTGGCTCCCTTAGTTCAAAAATATTTTACATGTGAAAGGAGATTTAGTGTCATATTTTTATCATATTAGGTTATTAAAACATATGATGAAAATTCCAAGCATGTTGTTTCTACTCTTACATGATTGTACCAAGATGGAAAAGCTCATTAAAAGACAATGAAGAACACTGAGACAAGCTTGTACCATCATGGTTTTATCATATTAATCCTAGAATTTGAGTTGGATAAATAAGGACAAGATTAGAAAACTTTTCTTAAAGATAATAAATTTATTGAGGACATTGTCAATAAATAAGAACCAATAGTAGAAGTGGAAGTGTGAATAGAAGAAGTAGTTGGAATTCCTTGACCAAAATATAAATCAACGCAAGTATTAAAGAGATCATAAACCATTGCATATGGCAAGATGGAATCAAAATGATCAACAAAAGGAAAAAACTTTTTCTAATGTTGCAAAGAAACCGAGAACCAAATTTTCTTCAATAACCACTCCTACTTTAGAAATAGATGAAGATAAGAAAATACTTTATGATTATATTGAGTACTTGGAGACCAAGGAGATAAAGTATTAACCTTAAAAACAAAAATGTATAGATGAAAAAGCTTATATGCCAGCAAGTGAATAATATATCATCACTGAAGAAGTAGAGTGCCATGTTGAAGAATAGCTTCAAGATATAGTGAATAATACTCCTCAAATAGAAAAAAGGCAAGATTCTATGAATACTACTGAGGAAAATATGAAGAATAAAAAGAGGAAAATCAAAAGAATGAAAATAATCATTGTGGAAATGAAGGTCATAGAACAATACATCAAGACCTAGGGTGAGTAATTTAATAGGCACAATGTCAATCTTGTTGAAGAAAATGAAAGGTTAAAGTAGTAGAAAAAGAGGCTTCAAGTGGAAAATTTGGTTGTTTCCAAACAAGCCTATGAATGGTATCAAACAAAGGAATTGAAGGCTAAGAATAGAAGCCTAAAAGTAAGGGTTTTGACGAATAAACCAACGCGAGAAATGCATAGAGACAATGTAGATGTACTTCTCAAGGCATACAAATCCCTTTAACAACCAATGGCATAATTTTTTGCATAAGGGCATGCAAAAAGTGCTTCTTGGGTGATATGTCAATTCTCAATTTTGAAGAAAATTTGGCATATTTGTAAACCACATGTTGGCTTCAATAAAACTATACTATGTCACATTTACCAATTTTTACTTCTATTATGACTAGTAAAACACTACTAAACAATTTTTACCATATATTTTTAGTTTTTGAAATTTCACAAAATTGTATAGGTTGTATTTGAATCTTATCAATTTTTAACAATAAATAATATTTCTTTGTAATTCCTCATTAGTTTAGTTATTTTCAAGTGAGTTGGGTGAAATTAGAGACATGAATTTCACCCTTTTTCCTAGATGGCAAGTTTCGTATTAGTTTGACAAGAAAACATGTGCACAACCATAATCAATACCACTAGTCAATAGAAAAAACAGAATGCATATTTAAGGAGAAAATATGTCTATAGCTTAGAGATCATGATATTTCCTTGATTTTAAACACTATGCAAATCAAATTCCATCTAGATGAATGCTCAAAATAACAATTAATTGGACAACACTAGGATAACCAACAATTGGTTTTTCTTTTCTTATGTATAAATTGCAAGATTGTGTAGTTTTAAGGACATCTTTAGATCTCAAACTTTGTAATTTTTATTTTGATCTTTGTATTTGGAAAAATTCTTCACTAAAGCTCCATTCTCAAGCTTCAATTGCATTAATACATGCATTTCCTTCAAGTTTTTTTTAGCTGGTAATCCCAAGTGTGCAAGTTAGGGAATTGCAAGGCCCCATTTGTGTGAACATGTACACACTTTTTTTTATTATGCATAGATGTAGATGTTGGTATATATTTCCATGTTATTTATTTTCACGTCCATATTCATTTCAAAGAAATCACGCATTTATAATTATTCATAATTTCTTATTTGAATCAAGATCTTGGTTACTTCATTGGCTTTCATAATTTAATTGTTGTTCATGAAAAAATTAAGTTTCTTTTCCATAGAATAGTCAATGATTTTGAGAAAAACATTATTGAATGATTATGTAAAATATTAGGAGATTTCTATGTAGTTGAAAAGACCCTAATGCATGCATTATTAATTAATTTAAACTTGCATCAAAGCATTCCTTTCATTCCTAAATATTTTATTTTATTTTAACACTTAAAATTAACATTTAACATGATGAAAGTAAATATTGCAAAGTCATTGGAATACTTTTCCAATTCATTGAGGCACCTAAGTGAGTAGGCCAAAAACACTACAACTTGTAGAATTGAGGCTTCTGTGATCCATCATATTTATAAGAAGAGCTTCGACGTAAATCACATAAGACAGACCTTTGTCGACGCGTTTCGAACCAACTAGTGTGATTCATCGTCAGGACAAGTTGAAGACACATATCTGGCCTAGCATGTTAAATAGACTGAGTAGAGACTCCAACGGCTACATAACGGCTAATTTGGACACTAACTACAGAGTCTCTGCATCTCTTTAAAAAAGCTAGATTTGTCTTCAACTTCGAGACCTGCAAGCGTGCCCGTTCAAAATGGTGAACTTTAGATGCAATGGTCGTACCGTGTAGGGAAACAATTGTAGAAATTAGCCGTTATGTAGCCGTTGGAGTCTCTGCTCAGTCTATTTAACATGCTAGGCCAGATATGTGTCTTCAACTTGTCCTGACGATGAACCACACTAGTTGGTTCGAAACGCGTCGACAAAGGTCTATCTTATGTGATTTACGCCGAAGCTCTTCTTATAAACACTACAACTTGTTTTTTTATCTATGAGCCACTAGTTAATACTTAATCAATCAAATGATTTTAAGCTAGTTGTGTTCCTTGCTGTAACTTTCAAGAAGTGTGATAGAATTTCTTACTCAACCAATAACCAATGATAGTGAATGAAGCATCATTGTGTGGACCTTCTATTTTCACCATAGAAATACTCCACATCAAAACCTAATATTTTGTGGTTGTAAGCTCAAGCAGGATAAGCTCATATGATTAGTTCCTTTCTGCAGTTTGAATTGATAGATTATTAACTTTTTTCACTTTTATTTAGTTTATGTTGGGCAATTGGCATTGTCTGAATGGTTAGTGGCACTTGGCATGTTGACATTGGTGTAAACTAGACTAGAATTAAGTTTAGAGGTATAAAATGTTGCCATTGATGAGTAGTTTGTTTAGGGAGAGTCCCATGGTTGCTACAATGTTTTGTAGAGAATCATCATAGTAGCAGGCTTAGTGGAGAAGCCATGAATGGATGACTACGATGGTTGGGGAGTTCCAGAATTTGGAGGAGATTATTGCTTAAGAGATCAAATTTTGATTCTCCTAAAAGTGGAATAGCTAGAAAGTTCTTGAAAATGCCTTTCCAATGGTATGTGGAAGTCTGGAAATGGCCCTCTAGATCAAAATTTATGATCAATAAAAGTAAGGACTTTGAAGCCCTTAGTAGCAGTTTTTGGAATCCCATAGTGCTAGAAACGTTGAAATCTTATTTAAAAAGTTACAGGATTACATTGAGTTAGTGTAGTGGGAAGCGGGAAAGCCTCAAAGACCTAAAATCCTTGAGGATTATTTAAAAAATGTTACGGGATTACATTGATCAAATGTAGCGGGAAGCCCAGAAGCCTAAAACCCTAGAAGGCCTAGAATCATTGACTTTTTTTTTAAATGGGTTACAGGATGGCATCAACCTAAGGTAGTGAGAGCAGCACCTAAAAGCTTGAAATCCTGAAATCCCATAAGGAATAAGGGAAAAGGAATAATGTGTCAAGATTTAGTGGCAAGTAACATAAATGGGTGATGAAATTTCTTCCCAACATTTAAAAGTCTATCAAATACTAATAGGTATGCCCATGACATGGGTATGTGAATATTTCACACATTCTAGTGACTAAGGGCCTTTGAGCTATGAATGAAGCAAGTAACTATGGGTAAGAGTCTAAAGGGCTTACGGTGATCGATCGACATTAGAAGTGGTGCACTCTAGTGGGCCAAACCTTGGAAGCCCATAAGTCTTATGAAATTGCATTTAGAGAAAAGCTATGAGGACCAGGGAATCCATGATCCATCTTAGTAGCTTTCTACGTTGTGGGATGAATTGATTGAAAACTAAAGTAAATGTGAATAGAGAGGTTGGTGCCATTGTATTAATGGTGATTGCTAAAAAATGTCCCCTTTGGTCTCTCTTGCATGCCATGATAAATTTAATGTAGAAGATGGCTCAAGAACACCATACCAATGAGCGTATGAGCTCAAATGGCATCCTACAGCTAGAGCAGGAAGAACATACATACCTGAAGTAAATTATGTGCTTTTTGGGCTTTTAAAATGAATGGAGGACTAAGTTATTTGTGCAGGATAAATTCAATAGAGATACTTATTAAGTGTGCATGATAGACTGGGATTAAATTCTTAGTATGCATAATCCATAGGTGCCCATTATTATATTTATTACAGTTACATTGGCCTTGTAGTTTTGATGGAACAACAACAAGAAAATATATTTAGAAGCACACTTCCCAACACTGGACAATAGAGATAATAGAGATAATAGTTGTACAATAGAGATAACATCGACCTTTTCACAAAAGAGGAAGAAAACTCGGTATTTCCATTGAGAAAATTGGGGGATACAACAATTATGTTGAGTTTGACTGAGTGAAGAGCATAGAATCAAGTGTTGAGAGTTAATTGTGTTTACAATAGAGAAGAGGGTTGAGACTAGAGCTTCTTGAGCAATGGAGAGAAAAGCTGAATGGAAGGAGCTGGTACTACAGTAGAAAAAGTTTATATTTATGAGTATATGTATTAACCTTTGTTCTTAGTCTAAAAATTGTATGAAAAGTAGAACAGTGACTAGAGTAGGTAGTGGCTTGCATTCATCAGAGGTTGGTGCCTCTTATAAAGTGGTGGCTTGCTATCTTAAGGGAGTTGGGGCCTCCTGTGAGTGGGTTCTCACAAACAACTTGATGTAATTAAGTCAGTGCTTAATTTACATCATAATAACAAAAATATTGGTGGTTTTCTCCCTTTGGGTTTCCATGTAAATATACTTGTGTCAATATCTGTGTGTGTGTTGCTCAACTGATTAACTGTGTGCTCATGTGAATGGTTTTATTTACTACATGTTTAAATTTTAGTCTAAACTCTTACAAATAACTAGGAGAATCCAAAGGAAATATAAGAATTGAGTATAAACTTTAATAACCTCACTTTACAAGGAATATTATCTTAGGAAGCCATGTCTACTGAAACCCTAGGAGATGCACAGGCTTACAATTCCTCTATGTCATTGCCCTTCTAGATGGATCAGAGTTAGCTCGGCAAGGCGGGTGAGGTGTAAGACGTAGGGCCTGTGAGCGTAGTCTACAAGAGTCGAGAGGTCTGCCTCACCACTGGGGGAGAAGACGCAGAGCAGGTGACCAATTATTCCACCACCACCACCGTGCAGGTAGGGTTTGACCCGTATTATAATGTTGTTGCTGACGCGCCCGAGTATGCCCAAATGAACCCTAGTGTGGGTTATGTCGTGCCTGGGTATGACCAGACGAACCCGAGTGCAGGTTATGGAGCGTCCAGGTTTGACTAGTTGAACCCTAGTGCGGGTTATGGGGCCCCCAGGTATGACCAGATGAACCTTGGTGCGGGTTATGGAAACCAGGCATTTTATGGAGCCACCCGCAGGGTGGACTATAGGGGCCATGGGGGCATTGCTAGATCAAAGACCTGCTCTGGAAACTTCCCAAATCTGGTGATTCGGACACAGATGTTTCTCCTGCAGCTCAAGAAAATGAGAGCGATGCCAGGAATCCGCTTCGCCCCTTTTCTCCTGTGACAAACAGGGCTGATTTTAATTTCCGAAGCAACAGGCCAAGATTTCAGCCATGGATCTCTGTCTCCACCTTGTCCCATTTCCACGGCCAGAATGCACCAGATTTCTTCTCTGTCGTAAGCAAGCAGCAAATCTGCTCCTCATTCCCGCTAGATATGCTGGCAGAGGTTCCTCTCTTGAACCAGCTAGATCTTTCTGAAGAAACACAGGCATTTCAGATCCAAGTCAAACTCTTGGGCAAGACGAGGATGCAATGGGTTTGCGCAACAGATCTCGTGCAGGGTCTTTTGCAAAAACTCGAACGCCGGTTGGGGATCCCCTCCTCTTACCTTAGATTGTTATATAAGGGTAAGAAACTTATGAATCCCCTTCCTCTCTCCTTTTACAGCATTCATAAGGATGCTCCTATTGGGGCTTATTTTTGCTTAAGAGGCGGTTCCTTTGGGAAGACCTCCTCTGCCCCTTCTTTCTCTTATAAAGATGCAGCTCGCAAAGACACTGCCCAACCTCAATCCTCTTCGAAAGTATCCCATCCAAATGGGGCTCCAAAGTCGTTTTTGGTAGATAAATCAGTGGAAATTCCTTCCATCAATTTCTCTCATCCTGAGATTGAAAATTGCTTCTAGATATTTGCAGAATCTGCACTCATATGCATATTTAATGGGCTTTGGCCTCGCACAGTAGATCTATACCAATGGATCCACTCCACTTTGACTAAAAAAAGCAAGATCTACTTATGTTCAAAAGGATTCTTCATTGTGGTTTTTGACTTAAATGAAGATTACCAGAAGGCCTTAACGGGAGGCCCTTGGTTCTGGGGTTCGGTTGGGCGTTTTCTCACCCCTTGGTTTCTAGACTTCGACCCTTCTACAGCTATCATCACCAAGCTTCCCATTTGGGTCAAGCTCCCGAATCTTCCGGCTCATCTATGGCATCTCTCTGTCTTCTTAGCCATTGGAAATACTTTAGGATGCTACCTGGCTATAGATTCTTCAAGAAAGGAAAATGGTCTCTACACCTACAGCAGACGTTGTGCAGAAATAGATATCAGCAAAGGATTGCTAGATCAGATTAATCTCAAGATTGGAGACGTCCACTGGACTCAAACATTAGATTACGAGAATACGGCCTTCCATTGCTGCCATTGTCATCAAACAGGGCACCTCCAGAGTACATGTACCCAGTTCCTCGATAAAAGGAAGAATCTGAAACGCAAGCCCAAATCTAAGAGTTAGAATCCTTGTGAGCCCCCCTGGCCTTTGGACGATTTAGATTTCTCTAATTTGGATGAGGAGGAATCTGAAGCAGATGTGCAGAATGATGAGGAAATTGAAGCAAATGTGCAGAATGATGTGATTCTGATGGATGCTCCCTTGGTCAGTCCAGCAGTCCCCTCTGACCCTCAGATTTCCGAGAAACATTCTCATTTATCTTCATCCTCAGACTCTGATAAGGATATTCTGCCGCCAGTGCAAAATAGTCTCCAACTTGTTATGGCTCAGCCAAACTCCACTGGGTGGGTCAAAGTAAGCAAGAAAAAAGGTAAAAAAATGTCGTGTGGTAGGAACTGAGCCCTCGGGGTAATTCTCTTTGCTTAGTTCTATCTTTTTGTATTCCTGTGTTTTCTATGGCCCTTTCCTTGACTATCTATAAGGAGTGAGGTTGATAACCTATCACCTATGGCTCCCTTGCTTTTTTGCTTCACTTGTGCGCAAGCTTGATTGTACTATACATTTCTTATCTTAATAGAATTAGTTTTTATTCAAAAAAAAAAAAAATAACATCACTACTACTAATTCAGCCCCCTCTTAGTAATTCCTTATCTTGACAAATGTTATCAGGTCCAAGTTCCTTCAGGAATGATTCAACCACTAGAAGGTAGATCCATAAGGAATTATGTCTATGAAAGAGAGTGAGGATTCTTACTCAAGTAAGATACGAGTCTTCAATGGGAAAAACTATGCTTTTTGGAAGCTTAGGATGGAAGCCTATCTTATGTCCCTATGGGTAGATGTTTGGATCTCTGTGTTGGTATATTATGATGTTCATGATCTCCCTCCCACAGTTGCAGAGAGTAAAATGATGTATGGATATAATGTTAAAGCCAAGCATGTCATTCTATTTGGACTTAGTCAATTTGAACTTGTAAAATTTATTCATTGTAAGTCTCCTAATGAAGTATGGGTCAATCCCAATCAGAGTCAAGAAGGAGATGATAAAGTTGAGTAGGATAAATGGAAAACCTTTAGAACGAAGTTTGAAAGCTTCAAAATGAGTGAAGAAGAAATCATAGAAGAATTCTTCCTTGGAGTTGAGGAAGTAACCGATATAATTAGAGGACTTGGTGAAGCTATCAAAGAAGATATATTTTTTCAAAAAGTCTTAAGATCTATGCCTATGATATTTAATGCCAAAATATATTCAATTGAAGAGGTGTCTGATCTAAAATGTTTCACAAGGGACCAATTGTTTGGCATTCTCACAATCTATGAGGTTAGAGTAGGAAAAGAGAATTATGAACAAAGGAGGCAACTTTCATGGTGTCCAAGAATGCTAAGGAGCACAAATACCTTCAATATTGCTCCAATTGTGAATATGATCAAGACTTGGCTTAACATTCTAGGAAACTAAAGTGTGGCTCAGGAACATATAAAGGGAATTTTCTTTTCAAATACCTTTATTATGGGAGAGTTTGACATTTTTCATCCAAGTGGCCTTACAAAGAAATCACAGAAAAGGAATATGATTAGATGTTTAGAGAAAAATCTCAAAAACATCAAAAGAAGAGGCTCTCTAAGAAGAAGGGCATCTACTCCAAACAGGATAGCTTAGTAGTAGAGTTATATAGTGGAAACACCTTAGTGGATGAGTCAGATGAGTGGTTATGCATGGAATTTGGAGGAGGCTCCAAGAACAAAAATATTACAAACTTTGAAGAAGAATAAGAATATGTAGGAGTGGTGGACTTTGAAGGGGAACTCATCAGTGCTCTTAATGAGTTAAATAAGGCTAGATGAAAGAACAAGCAACTAAAAGAGTAGTTGCAATGTGCTCAAGAAGGTATGTATAACTTAGACAATGAGGAATATGTTTATCAAAAATCAAAACATGAAGAAGCCATCAAAATTATTGATAGCTTAGCTCTTCAACTAGAAGAAAAAAAAACATGTAAAAATATATAAGAAGAGAACAAACATAAAAATTAAGAGTTGTTCAAAGTAAAAAAGGAGATGATCCCAGAGACATGCAAAGAAGGAATTTTGTCCCTGAAAGTGAAATTAGAAGAAGCACAATGAAAAGAAGAAGTTCTTAATGATATAATCCATGAATGGGAAGAAAATTATCAGAGTCTCAAGGAAGAAGTTGTATCTTTGAGAACTGATCTTGAGAGACTAAAGACTGAGAAGTGTGTAAATGCAATGTTTGCAGAAGGGACAAGAAATCTAGATCATATTCTAAACAGTGAAAGGGTTCTAGAAAATAAGATAGGTCTGGAATATTCTAAACCATGGAAATATCTTATAAGAAATATGAAGTTCATGTTCGCAGGATTTGAGGAACCTATGAGCTATGTAAATATGCTTCAAGAAGGAATGAATGAAGAAAGAAAAGTAGCAAGAAAGAGAGGATCTCATCACTCGAACAATAATTCCAACTTCTCAAAGGAGTCATATCAATGAAGAATGAATCATCAACAAGAAAACATAGGTACCTTCATGAAAAAACTCACAAACCTTCCAACTTCAGGTAATCTAATTTATTTTATGGTTATTATTATAGATTTCCTATCTTTGGACATAAATTTATTGATTGTAGAAGAGTAAAATTTGAAAGAGATGGAAATTTCAGATACAATATGTATCAGAACTATATATCTCGAAAATCTCCTCCCATAAATAAAATGCCCTTCTCTCCCCTTATGGATGATGTTGAATACTTCAAATGCGATAATTTTGGGTCCAAGGTGAGTGAATGAAGAATTAGATTTGAGTATTCATCTAAATCCCAAAATGCTTGGCATCTAATTTTTCAAAAGGATAAGAAGAATTGGAAACATAAGTCTACAATACCATGGGATATGGACTTGCTCTATTAGCATGTTATCAAGAAAACATATGGCATGTGGATAGTGGTTTTTCCAAGCATATGACTAGGGATAAAAGTAAATTCTTGTCTCTAAAATAAAAGGACAAAGGGAACAATTCCACATTCAGAAACAATTAAGGGCAAGGGCATAATCATTATTGATGAAGAAAATAAATCTCAAAATGTATTGTATATAGAAGGTCTCAAGCAAAAATTTCTTAATGTAATGTACATGTGTGACAATGGCTATAATGTGACCATTTGATCCAAATATTGTGAGGTCTGAAATGAAAAAAATGGAAAACTTGTGGGAAATGCGGTCAGAACTCACAATAATATATGTGTTTGATGAAACCAAAGTATGATGCTACTTGAGAAAGACAAATGAGACCCGGTTGTGGCAAGGGAGAAGAGATCGTGAAGTTGAAAAGGAATAAGGAAATGAAGAGAAGAAAAATAGTTGGTTTCATCTTGTGGTGAAACAGATAACATGTACGCAAAGTTATAAAATAGAGTAGGAATGTACACATATTGTAAGAATAAATCAATGTTTATATGAAGAAGAAATTAATTTTCCCATGTTCTCTTATCTTGCTTCCTATAGCATTTAATTCCACATTACATTTTTGAGTTTTTAAATTCTATTAACACTAGCATATAAGTATTTTTTTTTCTATGTGGGAAGAGATTGAGTTCCTATAGTGATTATGTATAGGATTATACAATAAAATACATTAAGAGTAAGTGACTATATAACATAATCACTACAGGAACCTAGCCTCTACAAATAGAGTCTTCAACTTCTTGTATGTTAGCATTAATAGAATTTAAAAACTAATAAATGCAACTAGGAATTACGAGTTAAAGGAAATAAGACAAGAGACAATAATTCTTTTTATTTCTTATTCATATAAACACCTATTTATTCTTACAATTTATGTACATACTTATTTTGCACTATGACTCTATATATGTTCCTTCTAATTCACCACTAGATTCAACTAGTTGTTAATCTTCTCTCTTCTTCCTGATTCATTCTCAACTTCATGATCTCTTCTCCCTTTTCCTTGCTCCTCTTGATCCTCCATCTATTCCTTGTTCTTAAATGATGTCTTAGAAACTAGAGAGTCATAGGGTTTTACTTCCCCATCTATCTCCCTTTCCAGTTACCATTCCCATATATAGGTGGTCCATTTATTTTCCATGAAATCCCATAAGACATGTGGAATCACAACAAGGCATGATCCATAGTGTTGTAGTAGAATTGCAACAATATAAAAATAGGGTAGAGTGGCAACATTGTAAGAGAAATGATAGAGTTGCAACACTATAATAGAAAGGTAGAGTTATGACATTGTAACAACAAGGTAGAATTGTAGCAGTGTATTGAAGCCTCGAAAATCATTGCTACAACATGAGGAAAAATCACCCAGTCCGGACCTTGGTTGGTAGCTCCTTTTCCATTTGGTGTAGTGGCTCCGACTGGGGATAATGGGACTAGTTTCCCAAAAATAGATTTTGGTAGCATTGATGGGGTGATATATGATGTAACGGGGGGAATGATTTAACTAAGTGTAATCTAATCTAAAATATTAATCACATGCATATATCCTAGTTTTAAACACTATCTAACCATAACTATACTTGGGAATAAAAGCAAGATATGCAATGTACAATAATGTCCTATAGAAATTGGTAATAATTATCATTCAACTGCAATAAGAAATGAAATTGTTTAACAATAATATTTATGGATAAATAGTTAGCCAAAACGATTGTGAGAGATATATTGCATATAGAATCATTCACGTATTCAACAGGCAATTAAATCCAACACCATACAAAAGTGCAATAATGCTAACCAAAATTCAAACTTTCATACATAAAGCAATTAAAGAAAAGTTATTGCCTGATACATAAATAAAACAAAATCACAAGATAAAAGTAGCATTTATAATAAGTTATGCTCATGTGTTTAAGCAATATCAATCTAATTCCAACCAATCCAACATCATCTAAGAGTGCAAAAGTGAAATTTCAGTAGAACACAAGATATAAAAGAAAATAGATCATGTTCCATTCATTTTACCAGAACCTCTTCAAAGGTACAGAAGTGCATGTTTTGAAGAATGTTTCTGATAAAATTTTTGGACCCCTCTCTAAATACATGAGAGGGGTTTAAATACTAAAACTATAGGCCCTAAAATATATTGTTACAAAATAGTTGAGGAGGTGTAGACGACCTTCCTCAGATTATGCAAAATGAAACTAAAATAGAAATAAAACAAGGTGACTAATTCCTTTGCATTTGATCCTTAAGATCAGAGATATCCATCATTGGTTTGAGCTGTGTCTATTAGCCGATCACAAATTTCAATTGCCTAGTAAATACGACATCTGTCAGTGTTGCCACCATTTTCTATGTGAAAGTGATTAGGCAACGCAGGGTCATCCACTCGCTATATGGCTTGACTAAGAATTGTCAGTATACTTCCCAGTTCAGCTTGCTCATTTGTCTGATCACCTCCTCCCTTTCCTTTGCTGCTTGTCTCTATTGTTGCTCCAGTTGATTGTCGTTTGGAAGAAACCCTGGTAATTATTGAGCAACGAGGTTAGTGCCATGTAGATTTTATTTAATGGCATCAATGATGTTGTTTGTTGTTGCTGTCGCAACTATTGTTGCCCTTTCTACTTGCTTGAGCTGAGAATCCCAATCTGCAAATAGAATTCCTTTATGTGACTCGTTCAGTTTTGGAAAATCAGCCTCTCTCCCATATTCTTGATTCTTGCCAGGTGATAAAGTCAGAAATCCTTTTATGCATTTTTTCATACCCAGGCCTTGCATCAATGACTTGGCTTGTTATCTTATCATTGATCTCGCAGTAAGGATTTACTTGCGAGATTTCTTTCCACATAAGTTCCTTTTGTTGCATTGATTGGGCGTTAAGGCTAAGTGCTTCTTTTACGAACTGATCGATTTGTGGACTATATTTATACTTCTTTATCATAGCTTGAATCTGCATCTCTTTTGCTAGGCTGGCTTGATGATGTATTTGCATCTGTTCAAAATCCTATTGTAGTTTGGCAATTTGTAACTCTGCTTGTTGGTTAGATTTTTCTTGATCTAATTGTTGTTCCAACAGCAGGATCTTTTGTTCTTTTTCTCTTAGCAGCATTGGAACCTCAATTTCTTTATCAATAGTTGTTATAGCATAGGATCCTGCAAATTGTGATAGTCTCGTAAGTTTCTCAGATGGGTCCATGGATGAATATCTCCAGACAATATCCATTGGTTCATTGTCGGGAGTGGTGACAACTGCAACATCCAACTTTCTTTTCTTCCTCTGCCTTCTGATGACAACTTTATGGGTAGGGCTATAGAAGAAATCTAAGGGAGGAATTTACTCAACTCTTAAAAAAATTTCAAAAGTGGGGGCTGTTACACAGTAAAATGTCACTGCCATCATGTCAGTCTCCCTACTGTGTTGTGAAACCACATTTACCTATGCTCATGCTCCTCAAAATGGCTAAAAAACCCTCTTTGCCTAAGTTAAATGAGTCATCGCGTCTATTATTCAAATAACCGCGCTGACAGGCGGAGTCCAGTGTACCTGATGTGCTGCCAGCGCAGAAGCACACGTCTTTTCTGCGCTGGTCCCATTTTACGAACAGCGCACCCTCCGTTTGTCTAGTTGAGCATTGACCGGACCTCCTCTATAGTTGATCTACGATGTCAGTGCGTCAGTTCAGTGTCTCACCCGCGCTGATCCTATTTGGGCGAAGTTGTTCTAACAACCAGCCTTCCAGATCCCTCCAGACTTGGTTGTTAGCATTGTTGAGGTCGCCATCCTTTCTCTGGCTTGTCTGTTCGACTGACCATCCACTTATCTTGGGGCAAAGCTCATCCTTTAGCTATTCAAGGAGACCCCTTTTCCTTTATAAGCTTCCTCCATTGCCCATGAGCAGCTAGTTTTGGAACATATAGACTTTGATTGAGGGATTCTTAGTGCATTAGTGCTGCTCTTTGTAGACATTGGGTGTGTTGTGTGAGGATTGCTTTGAGCTTGAGGAAGGTCATGAGCTTGTTGCTTTGTATGTGAGAGAGAGACCTCTTTGACTTGGGAGATTTTCTTCAAAGGTGAATGCTTGGAAGACATGCTGGCCGGACCCTCTAGAGAAGGACTCAGCGTCAGGACTTTGGTTGTACCTTACTCTACTTTCTGATTAATAAAGATAGATGACTACTCTTATGGTTCCATTTCCATTTGTCTTATGATTGATTAATGTAAATTGTATCCTTCCTGACTGATACATAGTTGTTTTTAGTAGATTTTACGCCCGTGTTTGCTCTCTCT
>APFE030600765.1:105731-192460 GCA_000404065.3 Pinus taeda | reverse complement strand
GGCTGCGCCCATGCCTAGACTACATGTAATTGAAATATCAGTTGTATCCGCCTGCAGCTTCTCTCCGGTGGTGTTCTAGTCCAGCAGTCTTGTAAAGCATTTCACCCCTCCCACTCTCTCAGGCTTCATGCTTTAGGGGGCATCTGTTACACAGTAAAATGTCACTGCCATCATGTCAGTCTCCCTACTGTGTTGTGAAACCAAATTCACCTATGCTCATGCTCCTCAAAATGGCTAAAAAACCCTCTTTGCCTAAGTTAAATGAGTCATCGCGTCTGTTATTCAAATAATCGCGCTGACAGGCGGAGTCCAGTGTACCTGATGCGCTGCCAGTGCGGAAGCACACGTCTTTTCCGCACTGGTCCCATTTTACGAACAGCGCACCCTCCGTTTGTCCTGTTGAGCACTGACCGGACCTCCTCTATAGTTGATCTGCGATGTCAACGCGTCAGTTCAGTGTCTCACCCGCGCTGATCCTATTTGGGCGAAGTTGTTCTAACAACCAGCCTTCCAGATCCCTCCAGACTTGGTTGTTAGCATTGTTGAGGTCGCCATCCTTTCTCTGGCTTGTCTGTTCGACTGACCATCCACTTATCTTGGGGCAAAGCTCATCCTTTAGCTATTCAAGGAGACCCCTTTTCCTTTATAAGCTTCCTCCATTGCCCATGAGCAGCTAGTTTTGGAACATATAGACTTTGATTGAGGGATTCTTAGTGCATTAGTGCTGCTCTTTGTAGACATTGGGTGTGTTGTGTGAGGATTGCTTTGAGCTTGAGGAAGGTCATGAGCTTGTTGCCTTGTATGTGAGAGAGAGACCTCTTGACTTGGGAGATTTGCTTCAAAGGTGAATGCTTGGAAGATATGCTGGCTGGACCCTCTAGAGAAGGACTCAGCGTCAGGACTCCGGTTGTACCTTGCTCTATTTCCTGTTAATAAAGATAGATGACTATTCTTATGGTTCCATTTCCATTTGTCCTATGAATGATTGATGTAAATTGTATCCTTCCTGACTGATACATAGTTGTTGTTAGTAGATTTTACGCTCTTGTTTGCCCTCTCTTTGCCTGTGCAGGTGTTCGTCCGCAGGGATAGCGGAGAATTGTGATCAGCTGGAGTGAAGGAGCGAGAGGATCATCTCTTCGACAAACATAGCGTTGGAATCCAAGTAGGTTTCTTTTACCCACTTGTTAACTACAACTAGGAACCTGCAGTATAGCATTGTTTGACTTTTGCTAGACCCCTATTGGGCTTGTAGGGATCGCCTCTATCTGTAGAGGGGATTTACCTCTCCAAAAGGGGCAACAGGAATGAGCTCTATATCTTGAGTACTTACAATTTTCTCCACTGTAACCTCTTGAGTTGATCTATGTTGTGGAGTTTGTATTTCAGTTGTTTGTTCTTCTAGATGGAGATTTTTATTAAAATGCTCCCATTATTTTTCTAAATCAACAACTAGAGGTTTTTCCCACTGGGTGGAGATAGAGTGAATTTCAGCTTGTTTCTTCACTAAGGTTTTCTCAATTGCGTTTTCTGTAGTTTCGACTATGTCTCTCTTGGACTCGTTGTTTTTACTACCCCCATTCTGGGACTATTGATCTAAGTGTTATGACTCATGGGTAGAATACACCTAGGACATTCCTCCAGAATTATCTTTAGAATATGCTCTGGAGCTTTCCTCTAAGCTTACACTAGGAGTTGGCTCCCTTATTGGTTTAATCTGTAGTAGGTCCAATGGGATCTCTAATAATCTCCTCTATCTATATTTGTGGAAGGCCTTAAGAGAATCCGGGGAAAAAACTAGTGAATCCATATGCTTTACTTCTGAAAATGTCTCTCTTTGTAGGAAGAGTTCATCAAATGCATCTTCCTCATGGATGAATATTTTCACTTTCACCATAGTAGTGAAGCCTTTGGCGGTACCATTTCGGTCAACGGTCTTCCTGGAAGTGTAGCCAATTTCAGAAATTTCATAATCTCTGCTTCCTTGCATGCATGTCCAAAATCATGCAGTGCAAATGCACCACATTTCAATGGAAATGTAAGGCAAATGGCCTTTTTGTGTTCCTTCAATCCTTTGCTTAGCCTGCCTTCTCCTACTGTTTGGTAGGTTATCTCCCTAGCCATTAACTTATCAGGGACATAGTATGGGACGACATGCAGCAAAGAAATTCTCTCGAATACTCTAATATATGTAAATGTATCCTCCCCAAACCATTTGGCTATAGGTAGGATATCCACTTCAACTTCTCTAGAAAATCTAGGGGCATTCCTGTTGTAGACTTGTTTATGAATGGGCAGCATAACCCCTTGACAAATTCTGTAAAAGTGGGGGTGAAATTGAGACTCCCACATATTCTTATGATATATATGAATGGAAAGCGGGTCTTTCACAATCCACTTCCATCCCATGATAGGAAATATGGAACCAAAATAGATAGTGTCCATTATATAGGCACTCATGAAAAATGGAGGGTAAACCCTAGAAGAGATACTCCTCTTTCTCCTATACTTTATTATGGCTTTTGCCAAATTATTAGACAAAATTTGGGCCCAATTCATTATTGTTGCGTTTACAAATGCATCTATTAATGGCAACCATTGTGGGGAAAATTTGGTACTATCAGGCTTGCCGAACATTCTACATAGCATGGTTGCTGCAAAACTATGAGGGGGAGCTATATATGTTATAGAATACATACCCAATTTATCCTTTTTGATCTTTCCTTCATTTTTCATCTAGGCTCGTGTAACGTCTGTGGGGTCTTCATTCTCCTTAGAAAATTTCTCGAGGAACTCTTTGTTGTAGAATGCTTGTGGCTCTGGCAGATTGTACATAAGTCGCACGTTGTCTCATGAAAAAGATCCCATAACCTCCTGCCTGCTATTCTTAAATTCTCTGTCTTAAACATCCACCTGATCAATTATCTACCTAACCATATCTGTATATTGAATTATCTTTGGTCTCACGACTATGCAGTGCATAAATAAGCACGTCGTGTCGAATATGGAGGCATCTGAGGAAGCATGACCATTGGTTGTGGCCTTTGTTATTAGAGGTCTTGGTTTCTCTTCTTCTAATAAATCATATATGGTTTCCCATGTAGAGGTTCATCCGTCTCTGCTGACATGTAGTATTATAGAATAAAGGAGTCATTTATGATTTCTCAGACGCGACTACCTTGCCCCTGTTTGTCATTGCTCCCAATGACTCTTTTTGTGGATTTTTCTTGAATATGGAGCAAAACAGAAGCTATCAGATATATAGAGATAAGAGTGAACCCAAGAATGAATAATGCAGATAACTTTGAAAAGGTGACAAGAAATGAGTTTTTATTTGAATGCATGTGAGAAGATATCGTATCATGTTGAATTGTCTTTCAAACGTAAATTCTCTTAACCCTTACTAAATTGCCACTAAAGGTTTCTTATCCCCAACTTTATTACTCATTAATTCTCTGCATCATAAGTTGGGGAAGAGCCCTTTAGCATGGCAAGCCTTTAAACTGCGAAAATGTTGATTTTGCAATTGCGATGCAATATCGCAAATCGCATTATCACGTTGTGATTATTGCGCTTTCCTTAACGTTTCTTTAATCTCTGGGGGATGCAAAATGCGGGCCTCTCATTATCGGTTTTAAAGCATAGATTATCTGTTCGGATTTTCTATGTAAATCCCTTTTTCCTTAAGCAATGGATTTGAGTTCTTGTTTATAACATATTACAGAATTGGGTCTGGGTCTTCAATCGCATTTCGTAATCTCGCATGATGATAAGGTTTCAGGCTCCTCTTAAGTGTTCTTAATGTGACGTGATAAGGGAGATTGTGTCATCGCAATCTTGCATATTGCATGGTTTAAGATACCTTATTAAGGCATGCTCCTTGTGAGTGGTGATTTGCGATGCGAGCCTTATTTTAATAAGAAATGCTTTAGAACTTAGTTCATACATGGGAAACCTAATAGTTTCGAGGTCTAGCACGGTCCTCTCGTTTGATCACTTTTTGCTAGTTTTGGTGGATGGAAAGGCTTTTGACATGCTTGATCATGCAATATACGAAAAGGTGAACATTTCCTAGCTTTTTCAAAAGGTTTTATTTTGATATCTTGCTTCATTCCAAAAATTAACAGGAAAAATGCCTAAATGCTAAACTTATCTTTGGAAGGATTTTTTAAAGGGTCCTCATTTGTTAATATAATATTAACTATCACTATTAATCACCTATTAATAAATTGGGGGTCGTTTAATAGCACAAGACAATGTTCCAACAAGGTAGAGTTGTAACATTGTCATACTGAGATAGAGTTGTATCACTATAATAGTAAGGAAAAGTCACAACACTCTTATTTCATCAGCTGAACTACTAATTGAAATCAAGAAATGCATATTTATTTAGGAAAGATGTGTTCATACATCATTCAAACATGGTTTTTCCATTCCTGGAAATATCTCTCTCTATCCAAGATTAAATTTAGTTATTATGATTGCTGCCGAACATAACTAGTAAGCTCTCTATCTTACTATAAAATCATCTTTGTGGTGTACTTATAGCCCACTAAGCATAGAATTTCGACCATAGCTATGAAAAAATATGTAACACACTCCATTTATTATAAATTAAAATTTACAAATATAGCCAAATTTAATACAAGGAATGACAATATATAAAACTTGATACATAGTTTCCTTGCTATGATCTCATTTTTCTATTTAATTCCCAACCTCTAATCTATCTTAAGGAGATAGGGTTATCAAAATTCCTCTTTTTCTAATAACTTTAAACTTATTTTTCGAAATGACCATCAGCTTTTGCTCATCAAGATATTTTTAGTGATATAAACTTCACCGAAAATCTAAGCTCTAGAAACAAAGTTATGACTCTTAAAAGTTTCATTATCTTATTGTACATTATAAATAAAATAGATAACACATGGACGACACATGGAATCATTGTTTCCATGTGGCACCACCATATTATTTCATATCATCTAATACATGGTTGACATATGGCAGAACTAAACCCACATGCTTCCACTTCATTTTTCTACCTCTATGGGATAGGCATGTGAGCTACTCATCCACATCTGGTTTTTGGATTTTTGCAAAAAATACATTTTTTAAAAGTTCCATATTAATACATTTTGGATCTATTTTTGTCAAAGGATGAGAATACTCCAATGAAAATTGAAAACTAATAGATTCTATATCTTCTACTATTTCAAATATATCTAATGATTGGAAAGTGTCTAATACAAATATAAAGGTTAACTAATTGATTTATAGACCCTTCACTATTTGAATTCTATCTATTGACAAGAAAATAATATTGAATCTGATTGTATGATTAGCTAACATATTCTCTTCTAGATTCTATCAAAATCATGAGACATTATTTTTTAAATTGATCGCCTTTTACAAAGAGTCATATTTCTAGATCTTGAGCACCACTTCATGACCTTGCAATGTAGATAACATGTTAACCTCCATGGAATCCCTTCCACACTAAAGCACCACATAATAAATCCATACTAATATACCACATCAACATGCCATGTCATCCAAATATGGCCTTCATTATATATTTGTATTACATGCCACTCCTTCATGTTAGCATGTCACATCACCAAAACGTTTGTGGCTATTCTACATGGAGTACACATCGTATACTTCTTACCTAAAATCTGAATCTAGGTTTTTCCATAAAGTTCATTTACTATAAATTCGAAAGTCGCAAACCTTTTCCACCAACAAAATATGGACGTGTTGTAGCGGATACAACCACCCTCCAAAATTTTTCCTATGCTTCGTTTTAGAGCTTGCCTCCTAAATCATGACAGCTTATCTTGCACTGACACAAGTACTTTTTCTTTAATGAAGATTTATCTTTTGCATTATGGCTTGTGATCTCTTACTCAGTTTACTGTATAACCTGTAATTTGATCTCTTGGATTGGTTTCAAACTAGTTCCAGACTTGCCTTAATGAACTGTGTAATCCTTGAGGGAAACTAGCCTTGCTCTCAGGAATTGCACAGTCCAAGCCAATAGTGAGCCATATACTCTAGAATTGTGCAGAGATAGATGAGAGCCAACATTTAGCTAGGAAACTACGCAGAACATGATAGGAAACCTGAGCCACTCATCCTAGGAATTGAGCATAATCTTTTCCCTCATCAGCTGCCCGATGTATGAATGAGTGAGTTGGGCAGTTAACCCCAGAACTGTGCAATTTCTCCAAGAAATGCATGCCCGCTTTTCCCTGAAAAATAAAAAACAAAAAAGAGAAAAAGAATCCCTAAAATTAGGGATCTATTTTTAGTAGTCTAGAGTGGCACTTGAGTTATTTTGGAAATTGCCGCCAAGTGTTTCTTTTCCCTAGATTTTTGGTCTTCGTGTCATAAACTCTAAATCTACCAAATCTATTGAATGGAAAATGCCAAATCTTGTTTCCACATTCAATCTTGGAGTTCTAGCATTCCTGAGGAGAACTAGGAACCTTTGGCATAATTGTCACAACTTTTCTCAGCAAATCTTCGTTTTCAAGTCTTTCGCTGCTTTTTCTGTCGCTTTTATTTTTTTGGCTTGTGAGAGTGTTTTTTAACCCATTTTATTGAATGACCTCTAGTGTTTTGATTTGTTATAGCTTGTAGAAGTATTGTTTTATGTTTTGCATTGCCTTTCCCAGGTGTCACATGCATTACCCATTTTTTGGACTAACAGTCTTCGTTGTGGTGACTCTCTCCACATACTTCATTGTTCTTCAGTTTGATAGATTCCTACACTCTTTTTATTTGCATGCATCATCACTCACTCCTATCTACACCCACCATCACTTCCAAATTTAGATCTTCTCATTTTCATGATCCCATTAGGAAGATTTTGGCTTCCTTGGTGTTGGGAGCAGATCCCCTAGGGGTCAATTTTGAGGTTACAAACCAAATTTTTAGGGAAGAAGGCCCAAATTTCATATAAAGAATGTAAAGTCTCTGCATTTTGTGGTTTTGGAGTGTGAAGACATCTAAGTCAAAAAGGGTTTTCCTCCCTTAGTTTAGATAGGTTGTGACAGTTTTGGAGATCCGCCCTTGGTCCGTGGACCATGGGATTGTATAAAAAGGAGAGTCTTAGAGAGTCTAACACAGTTGAGTAGTCATGAGTCATTGAGGTAATAGGTTTGTGAGAGCTAAGAGAAAGAGTCTTAGCAGAGGAAGAGGCTCTGCAGCTGAGTGCACATAGGCATAGGGTAGAAGTCCATAGCTGAGTGCGCCGACCCTTGCAACTGTGTGTGCAGGGTGGTTAGAGTTTGTATTGAAAATATGGATCATCAATAAAGAGAAGTGTTCTGAACTTATTGTGTACTTTCCATCTGTTTAGCATTATTTTATTGTTGTTATAAATGTTGCGATTATGCTATGTTGAATGCTAAGTTTCAAATATAATGTTAAGTTGATGCGCAAAAATATATGTTTCCATCTTTTGCATGAACACAAGTAATAATATATGTTTACATGAGGATAATCTTAATTGTATGGTAAAGTTGGCTAATACCTAAGATAATTTGGGAACCATGTAAGTAACCTAGTTATAGAGGTGCGTAAGTGCCTCAATCATCATCTAGGGTTGTGCAAAGGGCAATTGGGTGCCTTCGCGGAGGTTCTGAAAGACGGAAGAAGAAGTACATCGATAAGCCCTAAAGTCATATTGATCTACGTGAAGATAGGAGTAAGGGTAAAAAATCGACATCACGACTATCTCAGGGTGTAGAAACTTGGTTCTTGCATCCCCCCATACTACCTTGGGTGAGACTTCAGTCCACGCTCTGTGGATTGATGCCGAAAGGGCTAGTACTGTAGGGATTTTCTTTGCTACTTAATGCTGAACCTAGGTCAAGGCCCGTCAAGACAACAAATGGTTTCATTGTTGGGACCGGGATTTGCATAATGAGATGTTTGATGTTGTACCATTGGAATCCAACTAAGAAAGAGATCGAAAGTTGGTTGGATAGAAAGATCCACAAATTTGCAACGCAAGAAAATAGGAATCCATAGTTGATGAAGGAATAGTGGTTGGATAGATACCTATACACAGAAATACACGAAATCTTCTTCTATTCCTTCCCGGTTGAGTTATACGAGTAGATCGCGAAGTTGGAAGACGACCAAGGAAGGTGGAGGCTTGACAATATGATTGTTTGGACATCAGAGTTAGTAAGAAGATTGGAAGCTTTTGAGGATAAGATCATGCATGTTGTCAACCATTGGCTCGACTGCATCATAGGAGGATTTGTGACAGAGTTTGTGGTCGATAGCTCTGCCAGTTACAACGAAGCAGAGTGTTGCTTCTTTAAAGGAATATGAGGTAAGTATTTGAAGTCACTAAATACTTGGGTTAGGATGCTCTTGTGTGAACAACGGGTCATGCGGCTACCTTGACATTTGGAGCTATGCGAAGCAGAAAGTATTTAAGGGATGGAGGAAGAAAAGTTCCTCAGTATATCCCCCTGATCGAGCCTCCTTTGACTGGTGACGAAGGAGTAGCATAGTCTCTTCCATTGAGCATTGTTCAGTTGATAAGACAAGAGTTCCCATGAATACCTACACCACCTCCATCCTCATCCCATCCATCCACACCACCTCCATCCTCACCCCCACTTCTCACCGCATCGCCCACACCACCCCTACCTCCACCGTTGTTCAACATGGTGAACTTCGTAAAGCTAGCTATATTCAAGGGCGTAGGAAATGAAGATCCAAACCACTTTTGGTTCTTCGCAAAGGCTGTATGGGAAGCTCAGGGTATCACAGACTACTAGATGAAGAAAGTCACATTGGTTAGTGCTTTGTAGGAAAATGCACTAATGTGGTACATTAAGTACAGTATTGATAACCCAATGTCTGTGTTGGCAGATATCTAGGCTGCATTGAATAGAGGATTCAGTAGGCCTAAGTCTCAAGCACATTCGATTGTGGGATTAAATGAGATCATGATAAAGAATGGGGAGACGCAGTACGATCTGTGAAGCCAACATGAACCTAACTGATAGGCAAAACTGCGAATGGTTCATGGCCTCACTCCTACCCCATCTAGGGGTTGCGCTATCACAACAGAATATTGGGACCCAAGTAGAAGCTCTGGAAATCGTGATGAGGTTGCATGAGACACCAATGTAGGATGCCAGTCTTGGGGTTCATTAGATTCATGTGCAATTGCAAAACCTTTGTCTCGATATGAAAAGTCTGAAGAAGGATAGAACAACTTGGCCAAAGGTGCGTAAAGAAGTTTGGTGCCTAAAATGCAAGGGTGAGGGGCATGACAAGGATCACTGCCCAGTATTCATGAACTACGTTGCAGTAGGGGGACCAATGCTACTACAGCCAAAGGGTGCGGTAGGGCCAAGTACAGGGCCCGCGTTATGGTGCGTTATATGTTAGGTGACTGGGCAACATGCAACTGACAATTTCCATTTACTGCAGAAATTCATAAAAACAAACACCACAATAACTGTTTTGCAATTTCTATCAATCAGTAGAGCATGATGGGCATAATTGCAATAGTTACAAATCAATGGTGGACAAGACACCTGCATACAGGGTGTAGGAAGAAACGCAGCCTTCGGACCAAGCCACTGGGGAAACACAAGTTGAGTATCAGGGGTGCAGTCGAGGCCACGGTGGAGGAGGGCCTGGTAGAGGCCAACGACAGCTGATTTGTAACAATCGTGGAGGCCCAGGACACCATGCAAGGGACTGCCTGAATCCGATGCAATTGTCATGCCGCTACTATACTCAGTTTGACCATGCGACTGAGGATTGACCAACATTGTTAGCTAAGATTCGTGAAAAGGGGGCATAGCCTCTACAGCCAATGTAGAACCTCCAGATTATGATGGATGAGGCTTGCAAGAAAGACCTTGTGGTAAACATTATTCTGCGAAGCGGAACTACGACTGGGGAGGATAAAGGCAAGTAGCCTGTACAAGGCGAATGGGTCTGCAAAGCACCAGAAAAGGAGACGAAGTTTGATTTGGAGCATGCAAAAGAAACATTTATGGAAGCAAGAAAGAGCTTCGCTAAGGCCTCTACCTTAGGAAGTCTAGAGAAACCAGTTGAAGAAATGGACCCATCCATGATTACCACATTCTTAGAGACCTGCATGAAACTGCTCTGCAATAGTAAGGTTGTGAAGGGCCTGCAAGAATTGATCAATTGATGCGCTGGCAAGGATGGCGCTACTGGTGAATCATGCATAGTCAAGAAGCTTGGCAAGCAGAAGGCAAGGAGCAAGCATGAGATGAGAGTCATCACACAAATAGGGGAATATGAAATGGACCAAGTTATCCTAGATCTGGGGTCGAACACAAATGTTTTTTCAAAACAAACTTGGGAAATAATGGGGAGACCAGCACTCCAGCAATCTTCAATCTAGTTAAGGATGGGGAATCAATAGAAAATTATCTTGATGGGGAGGTTGCAAGGGGTAATAGTTTACATTGAGGGCGCAATCGAACTAGTGGATTTTGAAGTAATGGAGATTGTGGATGATAGCAATCCCTACCCTGGGCTCCTTGGAATCGACTGGGCCACTGACATGAATGGGGTAATCAACCTGAAGAAGTGAAATATGATATTTGAAAACAAGTTGCTAAGTGTAGTGGTGCCATTGGATCCTACGAAAGGACCGCTCTATACAAAACCAGTCCGAGATTATGGAAGTGATGATGACCTAGATTAGATTTACAAGTTAATGGAATGAGACTAGGATTGGGTAAATCCTACGATGGATGGACATATTGCATGGGACCATGAGAGCTCTTGCACATCAGATTCAGACGAAGAATTAGTGCACTGGCAGAACTAGTTGCATGAAGTAACTACGCTATGTTGTAATATGATGACCAAGTCATTGCACTGCGTGTCATCAAAAGTCTAGGAACTGGCTCACTATGATGGGCTAACTGATGTTGATTGCTTTTTAGATGCATTTGAGAGAGAAGTGTCAGAGAAACATCGCTTCCAGGCCCTGGAATGCATACTGCGCGCTATGCTCGCAATATGGTGGGGTAGGCACAAGGATATTTTCGATGATTAGTGCGACTATAGGAGGATGATGAGAATACATTTTGGGTAGCCAAAAGTGTGGATGACAGATAAGTATGATGGAAGGGATGATCCATGTAATCACATGGCCAAATGGACTAAGGCTTATGGAGCAAAGCCCCAGCTTGAATGGGTGCATCTATTTTGTCATACCCTGGATGTCATACCAATGAATTGGTACTTGAAGACAGAGCTCTCACATGACACTAAAGAATGCGACATCTTGTGCTAGGGGTTTATAATGACGTTTAGTTTTGAGGATGGGTGTGAATGTATTGACGCAGCGCTACAAGAGGTTAAAGCAGTGACCTTTAGGATACCGTAGGATCCTTTGGACCTAGTCCAACCTGATTGGACTACCTAGTTGAGTCGTGCACTAGAATGCTATAACATGACTACTGAAGAAGAAGACGAGGATCCCAGAAATATTAATATTTCAGAAACTGAGGGTCACCACGAGGTCGAAGTTCCACATATAGAGGATCCAAACATAACCACACCACCGAAAATTAGGTAGGTCAATATTGGCACAGAGGTGGAACCAAAATTTGTAAAGATTGGGGACTATTAGGATGATGTGGTAGTAGACAAGGTCGCTGAGCTCCCTTAAATTTTTCTAATTTAAAAGGGATAATATGATATATGGGTGTCATGAAGATCACCCTAAAACTAGGTGTGAAATCTGTAAAATAGAGACCTTACCGCCTTAATCCAAAGTATAAGGAAAGGGTCTATGCTGAGTTAGATAAGATGCTTGCGACATGAATTATTGAACCAATGGAAGAATCTGAATGGGTAAGCCTGATAGTCGTTTAGGAAAAGGAACAAAAAGAAGTAATAAGGATATGTGTGGATCTCTAGAACCTGAATGACGCTTGCGTGCATGATCCTTTCCCAACCCCATTCATTGACGAGGTCCTGGATAATGTAGGTGGCCAAGAAGCATACTCTTTCACTGATGGGTCCTCTATGTACCATCAGATCAAAATCGCACATGAGGATAGAAGGAATATGACCTTTGTGACTGAATGGGGATGTTTTCAGTACACCATAATGCCTTTTGGGCTGAAGAATGAACGAGCAATCTTTCTGTGCATAGTCATTGCGGCATTCAAAGACTTCATTCATAAGTTTCTGGAGGTATACTTTTATGATTAGACAGTGTTTGGATTGGTCAAGCACCATGTGGAAAGTCTGCGCTTGATGTTAGATACATGTTGGAGATACTAGATCATGCTCAATCTAAAAAGGTGTCTGTTTTATGTCCCTTTTAGGATTGTGCTGGGTCATGTGGTATGTAGAAAATGATTGATGGTAGACCCCATGAAGATTGCGGTGATAATCAACTTGGAGGCGCAAAGGAATGTGAAATAGCTGTGCATAACTCTAGGGCATATCGGATACTATAGGAAGTTCTTCAAGAGCTATGCACAAATCACCGTGCCCATGGAGAAGTTGTTGAAAAAGGATGCTACATTTTGTTGGAATGATGAATTCCAAAAGAGCTTGGATGTGCTAAAAGAGAAAATGGTCACCGTGCCAATCCTAGTCTTCCTAGATTGGAAGAAGGAATTTCATGTGCACATGGACGCCTCATGTATTGTGTTGGGGGTCATGGTGACATAGGCTAGTGAAGTGGAATTGGAACATCCTATAGCATTCATGAGAAATAAGCTATCTAAGGCCGAGAAGAACTATTCCACTATAGAGCGTGAAGGACTAGCCATGGTGTACGTGCTCCAAAAGTTCAGGAACTATTTGCTGGGTGGATATTTTAGGATGTATACAGATCATTCTGCATTGAAATACTTGGTCAATAAGCTTGTGTTGGGGGAGAAGATATGTAGATGGTTGTTGTTGTTCTAGGAGTATGACTTTGAAGTTATTGTGAAGCCAAGACGACTGAATGTGGGACTTGATCATTTGTCACGCATTGAAATGGGAGAGGAACATACTAATTTGGAGGAGGGGTTGTCTGATGCATAGCTCTTTGTAGTGTGCATCGAGAACAGTCACTTTGAGGACATCATACATTTCCTGACAACGGGAAGTGCTCCATAAGGGTATACAAGCTAGGAAAAGAAGGAGTTAGTGGTGCGCATGGCAAACTTCTCCATCATTGTAGGAAACTTTTACAAAATGGGGTCAGACGAGATATTTTGACATTATTTACCTGACTTTGAATGGAGCAACATTCTCATGGAGGCTCATGGAGAATCTATAGGAGGACATTATGTAGGGAAAGCAACAATGCAGAAGGTTCTGCGTGCGGGGTTGTGGTGGCCAACCTTGCATATAGATGCAAAAGAATATTGTAGGGCATGTGACACATGTCAAAGTATTGGTAGGCGATCATGGAGGGATGAACTTCCTTTGATGCTGCAAGTGTTGTTACAACCATTCGAGAAATGGGTGATAGAATGTTTGGGTCCAATTCAACCTCAAGGAAAGAAGACAGGTGTGCGGTACATCATCACCGTGACTGAGTACTTGACCAAGTGGGCAGAGGCGTAGCTTGTGAAGGACTGTACAGGTGTGACAAAAGCTATTTTTGAATACAGTTGACAAGATTTGGTTGTCCAAAGATCTTGATGAGCAATTGCGATGCACACTTTCTTAATGAAACAATCAGCGCGTTGACAGAAGAATTTTAGGGGTATCATCAGAAGAGTATGCCTTATCACCCACAAGCTAATGGGATGGTGGAAGCATTCAATAATATACTAGAGAATGCACTGACAAAGGTCTACAATGCTCATAGAAATGATTGGGATGTATGCATACCCGCGGTGCTATGGGCATATAGAATGACTTGCAAAAAATTGTCTGGGAAAATGCCTTTCAGGCTCGTGTATGGCGTAGAATCTGTGATGCCAATCGAATACATTATACCTAGTTTGTGCATAGCGGCACTCAAAGGAATGGAAGACCGTGGAGCCCTAGAAGAGAGGCTTGCGCAACTAGTAGAGCTTGAGGAGGACTGATTTCTAGTTGGATTTCATCAAGAAGTTCAAAAGGAGTGCGAAAATGCATGGTGTGATCGGCACATCAAACTGCACACCTTCGAGGTAAATTATCTGGTCTTTTTATATAATAATAAATTTGATAAATCTAAAGGGAAATTTTGGATGCACTAGCTAGGGCCATATGTCATTAAGGAGATTACCAATGGTGGAGCAGTTTAGCTGTTAAATTGAATGGGGAACCCTTCCCAGGGAAGGTGAATGGAAGTCAATTGAAGCCATACACCAGTGGTCCATCTAGGTGACTATATGAGGGAAGCATAGGCTTATTGCTCCAAACAGTTGAAAGGAGGTGCGGGACTATAAACTACATTGCCTGAGTTGGAGAGCTATGTGAAGAGAGAACTGCGCGGAATAACGGAATGTCACATAGTCCATAACAGCGCGCAGAGATCTGTGCTACCATGGGAGAAACCGTGCAGAGCAACTAGAAAGTGACTGTTAAAGTCACTATTGATGATTTAACAATGAAAAAATGACCAAATGGAGTGGGGGGCAACATTTAAGTCAGAATTTATGGGCAAGATATTTGAAAATATGTCACCAATATAGCATTAATGAACCAATTTTCGTGGCAACGGTTAGATTTGAATTCAAAATGACCTATAAATTACATATGGGCGCCTAGCGGAAAACACTTTTCATATTGAGAAATTGTGAGTTGTGTTGTGTGTTATCCATAACTACGCATTTTTCAAAGAGCTAATTGACTTCCCGGTATTTGATCGATTTCCAGAAACTATCTGCAAAATCACCCGTGATATTATTCTGAGAACAAAAGCCATGGATGTTGAAGCAATGACAGTCGAGGGAGTTATTCTGGAGGTTGCTATGGCAGTAGAAGGAGTTGTCTCAGAGGTTATTCCTGTAGAGATCCCAGCTAAAGTACTGAAGTTGCCACAGTCCCCTAGACCAAGGCCTATCACAACCAAGGAGGGTCCTAAGAACAAGAAGGGCAAGCAAGCCACACCATCACAGCTGGTATGCGCATCTCCCAGAAAACACCTGCAGAAGGATAAGCCCACCACACATGAAAAGGGCAAGATGATTAACCTGGAGCCGAAGAAGAAGAGATTGAGGATATCCCAATGGATGATGAGGATGTTGGGTTGGAAACGGAGGATGTTGAAATTGAGGGGTCTGACCCCATCACTAAGTTGCCTAAGTATGTTCCTCCACGTAGGGGCAAGACCAAGGTGCCCAAAGACATTGATGAAATAAAGGTCACCCTACACACACCCCTCTTGCCGGACTAAGTTGCATTCTAAGGAATGCGCTTGGGGCATGCCCCCTTTTCGAAATTAGAAGACTGGTATTTATCAGAAACATAGTAGTTTCTTCATCTAGTAATAGACAAACTCATGCACCACGTGTTCCACAAAACCACTGGAGTAACTACCTTGGAGCCGTGGAAGTGGCTGAGAGGCATGGACAAGGTAGGATTTCTCAACCTGCTAAGGGTGCCGCATTACAACCACGTTCCCATCACAATGGTGGTAATCAAGCAGTTGTTGTGCTTGGTACACGCATAGGGGCTTTACTGAGGAAGCAATACCATACCACATGGGTTCATATTGGGGGATATATATTGAGGAAAAAATGACATGATATATTGAGCATATATTAGGGGGTAAAGGGTTTTTATTTCGGTAGGTATAAAAAATGGAGCTCAAAGTTAATCAAAAAATATAAAGGGGTATAAAAAATGTTAACGAAAAAATTGATACCTACAATATCTAGTGAAAGTAGGGGTTTTTTAAATTGGTAAGGTGTATTGGGTTCATATTGGTAGGGGGTTAAATAATGTGATTTTAGGAGGTATTTTCCAATATGTAGTCAAATTAGGGGTATTATTTAGTATGCCACGAATGCATGCGATATGTCATAGGTTCATTGCGTGAATCCCCCTTGAGTACACGACGGGTGTTTGTGGTTGGAGGAGCCAATACCCATCACTCATATGCTGATCCATAGGATCATGTGGTTGCCATACACAGGGGAAAATATGGCAATTGTGTTTCGCAGGAAGGTTGGCGAGCATTCCCTCGTGAAGACCATGATGGAAAATTTTAAGTTGTAAAGAAGCCATGCGGTTATGCCATTTCGAGCATCTGTGACCCTACGGTCAAAGTGGAAATGCAACTCTTAGCAAGGAAGGTCATGCTGAAGTGTCACATAGATGAAGTGTTTGCACTAGTCGTAGCTTTGGTGGCCCAATGCTCAGAGGGAGTTCAATTTAATTCGGCGCGCTACCTCTGTAGTGAGTTCCTCATGAACTATCATGAGACGTAGGATCTCAGCAAGACATTTTACTATGCATGGCTCTTGCTGTCCATAGTGGTGGTAGCATGCGAGCTACCCAAAGATAGTCAGTTTCCTCCGGTCGCACTAGACCTACTAAATGCAGTGAAGTATGCTTCGTTGTGGGCGACTGAGGATCCCCAGAGGATAAAAGACAATAAGATCTTTTGGACCTTAATGGAGATGAGCATCCATATGGCCATCAACAACAAGCCGTGGTTATCGCCTACTAATTTTGACATATTGCATGAGTACATGGAATTCAAGGCTGACTTCCACCACATCTCAATACGGGCACAAAAGGACCTTGAGCAGAAGTGGCATGAATTGCCCTATTTGGCAACATATGAAGTGATCGACATGGTCCTTCACCATTGGCTGGAAGAGTGGTGCACTACCTCAGACTTGGCTGCAAGATTGAGCAAGTCCACCGCCCAGTGTAAGAAGGAAGAGTCCAAGTTGATGGTGGAACAACAGGCTGCGAAAAGGAAAAAGGAGGCTAACAACAACGCTAAGGTAGAGTGCACTGCCACATAGCAGCCTGGTTGGCAGGCAAGAGAACAGGAGCGCAGCTCTAACGGAGGTCAGAAGTTGCCTTCACCATAGATAGAGGAAGAAGAGGAAGAATAGATAGAATAGAGAGGAATGGACCCAGAGATGACCCTATTCTGTATCAAGCACACTAGAGGACCAAAAAAGGTAGGGCCATAGAAGAATTCTAATGCTAGCAAGACGTCTCTGGATCTGATCACCCTGATAGAGGGGGATCTAAATGATATAGGGGATGTAGTGCAGGATGCCACCACAGAACCACTAGAATAGTTCGAGCAGCAGCAGTAGCAGGCATTGTTGGCTATTCAAATGTAGTCTATGGGAGCTGCAAATCCATGTGTCACAGACTCAAACCAGCGTGGCGTCCACCTATTTGGCCTTTGGAACCTCAAAAGTCATAGCGATGCTGCGTGCAAGGGACCCCCGAGCCATAGTACTTCTAGAAGGAGCATTGGTGATGACGACTGAAGCTGATAGGCCTGCTATCAGCACTCTTAAGGGAGTGGGATTTAACTTGGCCTCACTTCCTAGTGAGGTGTTTCACCTTCTATAGGATGGAGTGATTGTGGAACTTCGGGCCCATGAACAGTGCACTTTACAGGTGATCAGTGAGAAAAAGGTCAAAAATGATTAGTTGGTTATGCAAAGAGACTCTGTTGTTCAGCTTGTGACAGACCTGACATATAAGAATCAACGAATAATCAAGGTTGTGGATGAGGTGTGCCGAACTTTCCCAGAGCTGGCCATTCCGAAGGTTGAGCTAGTAGATGTGCAAGCTTGGAAACTTATTGTGGGAGTGCGTGACGCACACCCAGAGTTAGCAAAGGTTCAGCTAGAGCTGAACCTCAAAGTTACAGAGTTGTAGTTGAAGGCCCAACCTTCGACTCCACCAGAAGTTAGGGAATAGTGTGCGACATCCATGACAGATGTGATCATAGCAGTAGTGAGTGCAGTGATGGACTGCATGACCCTTTTTGAGCAGTTGCTCGAGGTACTCACCATCCTGCAAGAAGACCCCAATATGGAGAGGTTGGAGATAGAAGCATGGGAATTTCAATAGCACTACAATGAGGTTAAAATGATAGCACGTACTGTCATCATCGCGCAGCGAAGTTGCAGGAGGCCAAGGCATTGAAATAATAGGTAGATGCATCTCAACACAAGGAAGCTATGCTGAAGGCTCGCTCGAAGCCTTGGTTGGACGAGGCCTACGCAATCACGACCACCATTGAAGGCAAGTTGGCTAGTTTGCAGGAAACTCAATAGAAGCTATAGGCTGACAGCATAGGGCCTGGGACAGAGAAGTTGGTGGAAGAGATGAAGCAGACAGTAACACAATGCGTTGCCGAGGTAGTTGTTGTCCAAGTCGAGCTGGGAGGTCTTCGTGACAAGAACTCCGCACCAGCTGAGTGACTCAAGGGAGACTCACCATGTTTGTTTTGGGGGCCTGTTGGGATCTAATCCCTCGAGTGTCAATTTTGGGGTTACAAACCCAAGTTTTGGGGCCGAAGGCTCGAATTTCGTATAAAGAATGTAAAGTCTCTACATTTTGTGGTCATAGAAAGTGAAGATATCTAAGTCAAAAAGGGTTTTCTGCCCTTAGTTTACATAGATTATGTTGGTTTTGGAAATCCAACCTTGGCCTATGGACCATGGGATTGTATACAAAGGAGAGTCTTAGAGAGTCTAGGGTAGTTGAGTAGTCATGAGTCATTGAGGTAATAGGTTTGTGAGAGCTAAGAGCAGGAGTCTTAGTGGAGGAAGAGGCTCTATAGCTGAGTGTGCAAAGGCCTAGGGTAGAATTCCGCAGTTGAGTGCACGGGCCCCTGTAGTTGTGTGCGCAGGGCAGTTAGAGTCTGTATTAAAAATCTGGATCATCTTTAAAGAGAAGTGTTCTAAACTTACTGTGTATGTTTCATCTGTTTAGCGTTATTTATTGTTGTTATAAATGTTGCAATTATGCTACATTGAATGCTAAGTTTCAGATATACTGCTAAGTTGATGCATGAAAATATATGTTTTCATCTGTTGCGTGAAGGTAAGTAATAATATATGTTTACATGAGGATAATCTTAATTGTTTGGTAAAGTTGGCTAATACCTAAGATAATTTGGGAACCATGTCAGTAACCTAGTTACAAAGGCACGTAAGTGCCTGAATCATCATCTAGGATTGCATGAAGGGAAACCGGGTACCTTCATGGAGGTTCTAAAAGATGGAAGAATAAGTAGATCAATAAGCCCTAAAGTCTTATCGATCTACGCAAAGATAGGAGTAAGGGTATAAAATCGACATCACGACTATCTCAGGGTGCAAAAACTTGGTTCTTGCATCCCCCCATACTGCTTTGGGTGAGACTTCAGTCCACACTCCACGGATTGATGTCGAAAGGACCAGTAGTGTAGGGATTTTCTTAGCTGCTTAATGCTGAACCTGGGTCAGGGTCCATCAAGCCAACACTTGGCTCGAATCTTTCTCCTCCTTGGCATGCACCACACATTTCTGGATCTCAAGGCTTTTCCTTGGTTGGAGGAATTACGTAGAGAACGACAAGGCCTAGCTCTAATTCCAAAATCCAGTCTAGAGCCTCGACCAAAGGGATTGTGCAATGCGTAGTCTCACCTAGACTAAGCCTGACTAAACTGCACATTGCATAATCAACAAGCCCTCCCCATTGGCAGCTGGGACTATGAAATGCATTGAACCAACTAGTAGTCAATCAACTTTGAGAGTCAGGATTGCACAATTCTTCCCAACATTTTCCTAGTTTGTTGTTTGGTATGTTCTTAAAGTACTTTTGGTTTCAAGCTAACATATGCATGCCATGAGTGTCCTCTTTGTCTCAAGGTACAACAGTTGTTGAGAAAATCTCCAATAGTTATAGGTAACATGGCATCCAAGATATACACATCAAAGGATATTGTCAAGAGTAGCACAAGGGAAGTAGTTGAGCAGGTGTCAGTGAATTTCCTAGTTTATGAAGAAACTCAATTGTTCATTGACAAGGGCATGAAGTTAATATGGGAATAAATCAAGGATATCTTTGTAGGGCACTTCAAGGAATATCTAGAGGATTGACAGGTGTATGTCAATATCCACCGGTCAAGCTTAAATAAGGTTTCATGCAAGTACCCCACCTTCCCATGTGCAAACATCATCCACTGGATTATGTCACACACAGATCCCAAGACTATGGCATTAAGTAGTACTAGTGGGACACACCTTGCTACCTTCAGGACAAAAAAATATCATCAAATGTATAATGTACCTCAGATGGTGAACCACATGGATACACTGTTCTATTCCACCCACAACTTTGTAAACACCATATATATTATAAAGCACTGGCTGAAAGACCCATCGAAATTTAGAGCAATTCCCATTCATGTTTACAAGACAAAGTCACTCAAAAAGGCCTAGTAGTTCTTGATCATCTTTTCATGTCAATTATACACCTACTAGTTCTTGATCATCTTTGCATGTCAATTATACGGTCAAAAGAGAACAAAGACCTTTCTCGAGAATTAGGTGGTTGTGTTGGACCAGTTGGTGAATGATGAATCTATTGGCTCTTAAGTTGGAATTCCATGTGAATAATGCCCAAAATCTACCCAAGGATGATCAAGCGAGATTCTACATATCCATGTATTTACTTGATGCAATCTTTGCCCGACATTAGTTTCCTGGCATGGGTTTGACATGGACAGCCAAAGAGAATGTTGTCAATATTTATTACAAGTTGATTTTAAGTGTAGCTACCGAGGAGTTATGGCAAGGCTAGCTAACCATTTCATTATCCCATTGTACAATTTTATCTTTGAGTAGGATCCACCTTGTATGTCCCAAGAAGCAATGGAGGCAATACTTAACATTGCATATTGGTATGCCTCACCCAGTGGCATCTTCATCAGGATGTTTGGAGGAGAGAAGCCTTTGCATGTTCTACCAAGGTATGCCACGTACAAGTTGGTCATGCAAGAGTTCCCATATTCCCATAGTGTTATCAGGAGCTTTTCATAAGGGGAAGAAAGCACCATGGCCCACTCTTCCTATATGGATTAGATTGTACGAGATTAAGATATTGCAATATGCATATGTGGAAGCTAAAGAGATAACGAAGTTCAATTTTGGCACCAAATACTTCAATCTATATGATCCCCATGGTATTTTCGAGGACCACTGTGTGAAGGTGTACTATCCATGGATCCATGGGACATGTCAATGGGTAGAGGAGAACCCTTGGAGGTATTGTTACAACTACTCATGGCTCAATGAACTAGTCAGTATAGCCACACACATGGAAAGTTTCTCTATGAGTAACAACACCACAGGAAACAACATCAACAACAATAAGCACAAAATGATGCAGGACCCAGAGGCTGATTAAATCTACAAGTTCAAAGAAGATCCTCTCATTGAGAAAGCAACTTTGGCAGCAAAGGAAAAGAGGTAATAATGCATAAATAGAGTAGGGCGAAGGAAGAGAGAGAAGCAAAGGTTGGAGGAAGAAAAAAAGAAGTTGCAGGAAACAAAAAAGAAGTTGAAGGAAGAATAGGAGCTATGAGAGAGAGGGAAGAGAATACAAAATAGGAACAAGAATAAGGGCAATGCGTGATGATAGAGAAAACTACTCCCATACATGTTGAGGAGTCAGAAAAACTAGCAGATGAAGAAGAGAGTGAGCAGATGTAGGATCGGGAGCTTGCTCAGCGTATTGAGAAAACGGTTGAAGTAATGAACATGTATTTGGGACAAGAGACATAGGATCAAGATACCCACCTCATGTCGAGAGCACCCGAGGTTTCCCCTCAGTTTCCACCACCTCCATTTTCAGAACTAGTCTCAAGAAAGAAAGAAGAGGTTGTGCTCCTTGATGATGATCTGGTGATGGATGTGTACAATCTATCATGTGATGAGTTGCAACAAAAGATTGTACAGGAGCAGAGAAATCATTTCCTAGATGATCACGTGTCACCTAGCATTTATGAAGGAAATGGTGGTAGTGTCAGATGTCAAAAAGCATCCAGTCTCCATGGCCGATGCCACTATGGCTTATGTAGGAGCCACAAACTCAAATTTCAAGTTCCTATTAGAAGGGAATGAATAAATAGCAAAGAACATTCAAGCGACTAGTCATAATTTATAAAAATCCATAAGATTCACAATGGGAGTGATGAGGAAAGTGATACTTGCTAAAGTATCAACTCTTGAGGCCACCATGAGAAAACTCTATGAAGGATTTGTCACCATTCATAAGGTGGTTGTCCATCTATATGGTTTCCAATGGAGGAGTATATATATTTGTAAAACTCTTAGGGACATACATGCTGCTGTCGTCGATGTGCAAGAATGGACAATGAGATATAAGGGAGCCCTGATTCACTTGCCCAAGATGATGAAGCTGTAGGAAGAGCTATAAAAAGAAAGGATCCAGATGTTGATCCAAAACTATAAGAAACTTGGCACATTCTTTAGTAGCATATAGGCTTAATATGCACGTTTCAATAAGATTTTGGATGTCATGGTGAGAATGCACATGATCCCATCAATCAAATTGCTCACTGAAGCTAAGGAAAAGAACCAAGTCTAGATAGAGATCGAAAGGTACATGGAACAACTAAGGCGAGAGGCCACCAATGATGACTTGGAGAAAAGCATAGAAAACATGCAGAAATACATTGGTGGTCCTGCCGTAGTCAAGACCATGTTGCACATGCTTCAGGATGAGTTGGACAAGGGTTTAAATACGATATACCTAGAAGCTAAGGCAAGAGTCCACTATCAAAAAGACATTATCAAGCAGTTTGGGGGCACCATAGCATAGTACTTGTTAGCGCTCAAATCTAACTTAGACTGAAATAAGGTGAGACTCAAGGCCACATCAAACCACGCTCAGCCTCGTAGCTAGCCCTACGAGGACAGGAGAGGGCTCTCTCCGGGTCAATCTCAGCAAAAGATAATCAACGAGGCTTGAGATGACTGAATTGATGACTAATTTTAGGCTAGGTATTAAGTACAAAGAGTTTAGAATTGATTTTTGAAAGTTTTGTTGAATTCAAGGGAAAGGCAAATTTGGGTGCGGGGATGAGGCACAGTTTTTGCAGAGGTCTACTTGGGGAAATATAGGCGATTGTTTTGATGCCTTAAAGCAAGTGAGATGGGTAGATCAAGCTGGTGAGGAGCTAAGGAGAGCAGGGGAGTCTCAAGGATTCTCCTTAAACTGAAGAAAACATAGAAAATTAAACAAATTTAAAGGCAGAGCATAGCAAGTTCATGGATTCTACCTTAACACTTCATTTGTTTAATTACAGAAGATTAAGTAGAGAAAATGGTACACATACACAACTTACAAGTACTGAGAGAAACACACCATCAAGACATAAAGCCACATGGATCCCAAATAGTGCTGCAAAACCCTGGTCTTTCCTTTGCCAAAAATGCTGGTAAAATATGTACAATATAGTCTCAAAACTATCCCAAGAGTTCAACCATCAAAATGACTAAGAAGATACATAATATAGGCAAGCTAACACATTTCCTTGCCTCTGGGGGTCGAGCTCATCATTTTAGCAGCTATTTCAACCAATTCTAAACAAAGCACTAGAGTCTAGGCAGTCAAAACAACTTGCCTCTATAAGCTAGGAAACCAATTCATTCATTAAATGTTTTGCCTTTTCATGAATGAATCTTCTAGAAGAGATAAATAAGTGTGATGTCAACATAAAATTACATTAAATACATCAAGGAGGATGAAAAATCCCTCCAAAAGTCAAAACTAGTCAAATGCTACGTTTTCCTGAGTTGTAGGTGAAAAACTGGCAATTTTCCCTGATGCGTAGCGCGCCATTTCTCTTCACATAGCGCGCCTTTGGGCCCACTTTTGGGGAACTTCCCAGCATCCAAATGAGGCACAAGTGGGCTTGTTGGAAAGGGCTGGATGTCTACGTTCCAACCCAAGTGGAATTTCTTAATTTGGTGCTCATGTGCCCCTCCAAAAATGCAATCTCCCAAGACTGCTTCCTGTGTGTCCAAAAAGTGGCAGAAGGTCATTTTTTGCATGTTTTTTGACCTTTTGGGAAATCAAAACCTGATGAAATGTCTTGGCAGTGGCTAAGCAGGTGTATTTTGTCATGGCAAATTCAAAAATGCTGACCTTTTATAAAATGGACCTCCCCATCTTCAGGGTAGCGCGCAGCGCGCTACCCGTTGAGGGCAAAAACCTGTTTTTGACAAAAACAAAAAATCAAAATTGACCAAAATTGCTCCAAATTCTCTGAATTTTGAGCTGAGGGTGTATCATTGAGTGCCATGCTCCTTCAAGGAGGCTTCAACCAAAATTTGGAGTGGATCGGACATGATAGGTACCGAAAACAGGTCACTGCAAGTGGACAAGCTTGTAAATGAGCCAAAGAGGTGGGCTCCTCCCTGACATGCCGACCACCTTTACCACCCTTGTGATGCCTCCTTGGCACCTCTATCTCCGGTGTTGAATCACGGTCATCACTCTGTTCATAATCTGATTCGGTTTCTGACATGGTTTTGGAGGCAAAGTGACTGAAATGTAATGCTGACTTTGCACCCAATGAACTGCTGTTTGACTTTTTCAAATGCTGTCACCAAGGGGACAAAAAGACATGGGAGTTGTTAGGGAAAGGGGAACATGAGGGAATTAGGGACAATAAGTGGGATTTTAAGGTGAAGTAGGGTTTGGGAATTTTAATAAGGTTTAAGGATTTTAGTAGGGTTTAGGGATTTTAGTGGATTTTAATAGGAAGATTATAAAATTGCATGGGAAAATTTTAAGGAGAATGTTGGTGAAGGTGGGGGAAAAAAAAAGGGATCAATAATGGGCAACCTTGGACAGCAAAATACTTTGAAACCCTAGCACAACTAAGTCTTTAAATTTCACATAGCAATGTAGGGTTTCAACTTCACATTTTCATGGCATTTTTAACATATTAATTTCTCATTCATCTTGCCAAACCAAAACTAGCCATGGAGGAGAGGCCTACCTAAATATTTCTTAAGAGAAAAGAGGATTTGGTAGCTTGCTGGCAGTTTATTGGGTGAAAAACCCAACGCGTAGTGCACCTTTCCCAATGTGTAGCGTCCCTCTGGTGCGTAGCGCCTGAGTAAAAATATACTGGAAAAGTCGCGCTGATGCATAGCGTGCCCTGGGTGTGTAGCGCGCCTCAGCTGATGCGTAGCGCGCTCCTGAAAACTTCCCAATTTGCTCAATGACTCTTGAAATCGCTTTTGCAATGATTCTCTTGGCTTGTGAGAGGCAAATGAGTTGCTAATGAAGAGTGATGTGCTTTTATAGGCTCCCTTTTGATTTTTATTTGCCCAAAACCCACTTTGTAATGTTTGAACGTTGACACTTTTTGAATTAATTGGCTCTGACTTCTAGTTTCCTTTTTTATTTTTTGAAAAAATTGGTTGAAATGATGATTTCTTCTGAAAATTTTTGCAGAGATGGCTTCGGAGGTGCTTTGAAAAAGGCTGCACTTCAACATTTGGAGAATTTGAAATTTTGACAAAGTTTTACAAAAAATGAGATAATGACCTTTGTTTTTCAAAAACAGAGTTTTGAAAACAAGGTGAAAATTTAACTGTACAATGATGAGAATTATTGAAATGATGCTTTAATGAAGGACATCCCTCTGGCCTGCTGGTCCTTTATGACCTCTCAAGAACAAAAATTGACTCAACCCTAGACCTAAGACCTCGAAATTTAAAACAAGATAAATGACCCTTTGAAGATTTTATTCACTCAAACAAACCTGAACCAGCAGTGCCAAACAGGAGGGGAATAAAAGACACCAACTCCTCCAGAAGAGTTATGGCATGCCTAACGGAATGCAACATGATCACACTGATGGGACACCTAATTATGAAATGCAAAGAGCTTTGATCTCTGGTGGAGGGCTACTAGACCGACTCTAACAGTACCAGACTTGGTATCAGTACATCACCGAGAGTCATTGAGTGGAGGTTGTTTAAGTTGATGAAATGTCAATCATGCTTCTTGATGACATGTTTATGATAAAGTACTGCTTAATGACTTATGTGGAACGTAAACATGATGCCATATCCTACCTCCAATGATCTTCATGATGACACCACATGATGACAAACCTCCAATAATGTTAAAGGCGACAAGGTGATGAATGTTGGGTGTGGAGCTTACTTACCTTATGTATTCAAAGGTTTCAACCGGATGTATACCCCAAGAAGACTGTACACCCCGCCACACGGGGGCGTGCGTGGTGGACTTGTCCCCCCTGCGGGGGTCTGGAGGGGCCAATCCCCCCTGGCTGGGGGGTCCGGGGGCAGTGCCCCCGAAGCTAAAAATACATGTAAAATTGCCTTGTAAAAGTCTAGTAATTTCTAGTCAATCTGTGCCATTCATTAGGCGAATGATCTAATGGTAGAAGTTATGTTTAGTTTAGGGTTTTTTTCCCTAGAAGGCAACCCCTCACTATATATGAGGGAATTGTATTGCGTCTATGCATCTCTGTATTCTGAGTGAGGAAGAGAGAGGAGATCGAGAGCGAAGAGGGTGTTACAGTGGATCTGTTGTAGGTTGTATCTCTTTAGTTTATTGGATAATATAAAAGGAAGGACTAGTTATTTCTCCATGGACGTAGCCCAAACTGGGTGAACCATGTATATCTGTGTCTCTCTTGTTTTGTGTGTTTTCTGTGTTTATATTTCTGCAATATTTTATGTGTTCCATTGCTCTGTAACATATAATTTTCTAACAATGAAGAAGGAAATCAAGGACATGATGGCGTCCCTACATTGAATAAGGAAATCATGATGATGACCCTACATTGAATAAGGAAATGACATAATAATGATGACCCTATGAAGACAAGGACACAAGAAGGACAAGATTACTAAAGAAGGAATCACCATGATGAAGCCCTACACTTTATTTATGCACTCATAAAGGACTAGTCAAATTAAAAATTAGTTTTCACCTCCTTAGAAGCATAATTTAACCATGAGACCCTCACCATCTTAAAGAGAATAATATTTCCTTTCCAATGATCTACTACTCAGCCTAAAACTCCAAGCGGTTTGGGAGAAATGAATTTTTGAAGATAAGTAATTAATTCTGGACATGGAGCAAACCTATGCTAGAGTTCTCATGTCGGCCTACCTATAGAGACATTTTGATTCATTTAGCATGACAGAAACAATATATATTAGGCCTATGTCTTCATTCTGTCACTACAATTTTTGGTCAAGATTTTAGTGAAGAAATAGAAGACGAAGAGGAGGCGCAAAAGTGAAGAGAATACCGAGGACAGCTAAAAGGAAACCACTATTTGGGTGTTTTGGGATAATTTTTTATTAGAGCTGAGGCACTGTTTAGAACTTGGATCTCTGATACACCAAAGGCTACAACAACCTATGTAAGATTGTAACTCGGACCTCCAACAAATTACAAAACTCGAACTCATCATTCTAGTCATCAATCTCTGTGAAGAATGCGTATAAGAGGCACATAGTAAATAGGAGGCAGAGGAGGGATACTTCTGTGGACAAAATTGTCATAGGTATGCCTGTGGAGCTTAGACCAATTTTGGAGGATAGATATGTGTGACAATTAGCTCATATTTAAAGTCATATTTATTTAGGCTCAAGATTAAAGCCACCTATAGGAGTTCATCTCAGACTTATTAAAACTTGGATTGGTCACCTACAACAGCTCGGACTTTGAGATAGAACTGGTAGAACTTATAAAATCAAAATTGATGTAGTCTTTGACATTGTGATAGCCTTTTGAAGGCTTGAGCTCAGACCTATTGGGTGCACATATTTCACCACAGAACAATTTGAAGGTTGAATTTAGGGTCTCGGACAGTCAACATTTTGGAGCTCAGTTCAGATAATAGATTTTTGTTTAGTCAAGGCTCAGACTAGGGTTGCAAGAGGACCTCACCACAAACATTTGGACCTAGACACCAGTGGCCCTGTAGATCAATCTAGTGACTTTTGGTTGGAAGGTTGGAAGTCTGGTTTTTGCATTTGTGACCTAGGAATATTCTGGAAGACCTCCTTGAAGAGTTGTCCAAAGCATTATTGGAGCAGTGAGCTATACAATGTCTTAACAAATATACTGTTATATAGCAAAATGACCTCCTCATCAGCTCAAAGGAGAAAGACATGATGGCTAAAGCAATAGCCAAAATCATAGGCCTTGTTTCCACACTAACGATGTCTATACACTGACAACATGCTTTATAAAGCTTCTCTGTAAGCCTAAGGGAGTGTTAGTGACCCTACTAACTCTACTTGTTGGTTCGAGGACAACGTTAGTGGATCCTAATGAGATTCTAGAGGTCAAAGGAGCAAACTGACTCATAAATATCTCTATATTCCCTCCTAAATCTACTCAGAAAGGCAAGGAAACATCTAAAGTTCAACCTATTTGTGGGATTTCTAATCCTAATGAAGGAGGCAAATGGGAAAGAGCTCAAAAGCATGGCAACATCATTGCTTTTACCTAAAGAAACTCATGGAGGAACTTTGCAACCCTAACTCGATTGCTATACAAGCAGAGCTAGGGATATTGTGATAGAGGCCAGATCATTTGAAAGGATAGCTTACTTGATTACTGAGCATAGTCTCAAATCTAAGCATAAGAAGTTGGTAAGAAGGGAGAGAGAGAGAAGAGCTGGAGGGGTAAGGGAAGGCTGATGCAACAGATGGTTGTAATCACTCTTCCCACATTAATATAGAACTGCAGTTGTACTATCTACTTAGTGGTGTTGGTACTATCATTCATTTATTTGTTTGTCCAATACCTTTTAACGTGACTAGCTTAGTTATGCGTAACTAGATGTCTTTTATATATTCATGTATTAATTATCAATGTTGTATGTTGTGATTATGCTTGTCTCTTCTATGTGTAGGACTTGATCTGGAGCCAGCTCAAGGGACTTCCACCTAGCTACATTATGCTCTCCAACAATCCTACACAGAGGGTTGAGGTAATGAATATGTCTTACTTTCATAGTTAGTTATTGTTTATGGACATGCATGTAGCTTTTTGATAGCTACAGATAATATTGCAGTCTACCAAGGGTTGCGAGAAGACCTTTGAGGGTATCTCCATTCTCCATACACCATGCATTTTATCCTATAGCAGAATTGGCGACTCCGTTGGGGACTATACATTAGTTCCCGGTTCACCCAAAAAGTTCCTAGTTAACTCCTCCTTCTAGACCTCCCTATACTTCTGCATTCCTTTTCTGACCCATCAAGACCTTGCAACATTCTTCCTTCATATATTCAGCCCTGGATCTAATCCCCATAGCCCTGTTTGAAGTATTTTCCCACAGTAACATAGGATAGCAGTGTAAACAGAGCTTTATAAAGCTCTGTGTTTGCACAAACAATGTGTTAGTACCTCCAGTAACTCTTTGTGTCCTCTAGCACAGAGCATTAGTCAAACAAATTTTGATATGCAGCTATGTCTGTGACCTCAAAGGGTTGTGAAACTGGCTTCTAGAATGATAAGGGATTTGTAGCTGTATTTTGTTAGCAAGATCTGTGTCTTGAAAGAATTTTTTATTTTTATTTATTTATTTATTTTTCTTTTTTTTATAAATGATTTTTTTTATTCATTATTCTGCTTAGCTAGTTAAGTTCTGCATTATTTGTTTTCAATAGTTGTTAGAAAGCATTGAAAATTTTCTGTCGGTTATGCTAGGTGTTATAATGAATAGGATACATGGAATGAATATTAATGTATGAGAGACTCTTGCTTGTAGAATACAACTTATTTCATCGAACTGAGTATTTTCAAGCATTGTCTTTTGCATGATTTTGATTCAGAGTCTTACCAAATATCATACGTCAACACCCCTACTGAAGACACTAGAAAAGTACACTTAAAATCTACCTAAAATCAATCAGTAACTCTTTCTAGAGCAAACAAACATTAGTTCAGGCTAGGATCTTGGGATAGGTAGTGTGAGTAAACTGTTGAAGATCAGAAACCAAAACTAGTGTCATTAAAAGAGAGAAAATTCCTTCTTCCCTCATACTACTGGGACCACTCGAGTAAAAGTGGAGCTCAATACGAGACAACATCAGACTATCAGTGAAGGTAGTCTACCTTTGCTTACAACTCCTTTTGGGTATTCTGTGTATTGGGGATACCTTCGGGGATTTCAGCGGTGAGTTGGGGACTCAGGTATCCTGCCCACACAGCATACTGTCTGCGACTATGTCTCCACCAGAGGTGTCTGTGATCTTAGGTATCCTTAGTCGAAATACTTTTTGGGACTTACACAAGGTGATTAGGGTTGGCTGCCCTAGTACCTAACATAGATGGGCCTACTCTGTCTTTAGTTTTTGGGAGGGTGCTCATCTTCACTAAAGTACTTGGCCCCTCAATCTGAGGTTTGAGTGAACCTCTAGAGTAACCGTAATTGTACATTTGGCTAGCCCTCTCTGTTATTCATTGTGATACTGGGCTTCATCTCTAGTGATTGATGCTTATTAGACAGGGTCATTTCCCTCTGTTTGCTGATTGATTCACTTAGTGTATTTTTTATTTTTTAGGTGCCAGAGTGTTGTCATTGAGACTTTAATAAACATCACAATAAAATTTATGGATAAAAATTATCGGTCACTGTGGCTACATCCAACCCTCATCGCCAATCTAGATGATTATTAGGACTTCCTCCACTCATTGTGGAATATCCACTGAGCTCCAGTGAACTGGATTCCCCATCTTTGCGAAATCAGTCTTCGAGATCTCATACAAAATCAGTTTGGACAACCAATGATTCAAGCTTCTTAGAGGATTTCTTTACTGTAGGATTTCTTCCTCCCTATAAACCTCTGATCACGAATCCGTTGGACTCACTCTTGGTTCACGTTGCACCTGTACCTCCTTTGTCTTCAGTTGGAACACTTCCACCTATCCCGTCGACGACTAACGGGGTGTGGAATGTTTTGGACACTATTGGTCCCCCACCACTTCCCCAGTCGACAGTCACTACCACACCTTTGATGGTGAACCCTGTTATCCCATTTGTCCCAGGTACAAACCCTCACATGACACCCTCCACGAGTGAAACCCATCCTATGTCAGTTTCCACCCCTTTAGTGTCAAACTCTATACCTTCGACAAGTGCTACATATAACGCTCAATATAACACAATTAGCGGGGGTCCCTTCAACCAACAATATGGTTGGCATCCATTGTATAGTTCTAACCACCAAATTCAAATATCTGGGGGCACTCCCAATATGCATATACTGGCCAGGAACATAATAGTTCCCCCTTCATTTTCAGGCATGCATGGTCAGTAACTGATTGACATAAACACCCCTTATGCCAGTCAAGGACATATGGTTAGTTCTGTGGCGGGTGGGAATCCTCAAGGAGGTCCCAACCAATCCATGGGGGCACCCTACTCACAACCTCAAATGATTCAAGGGGCACTGCTTATCTCGGGGGAAATTCTATACCCCAACATCACAATCCCCATGGAAATCCACATTACAATGCCATACCCCAAGGCAACTACTATACCACGCAACCTATGTATAATATTGGGAATCAAACGATGGGAGGAGCACAAGAATCCTCAAGTCATATTTCATCACCTTGGTCCAATTTGGGGGCATCACACACTCTGCCTTTCTTGGAAACATTGGATATCCTCGACTTGTACAAAATTACAAACGACCCCATCTATCATAACTTACTCTAGCCACCAATCCTGCATAAAATACCGATAGACGTCCCTAAGTTCGAAGAGAAAAAAGGGGACGATCGGGTACCCATATCACCACCTATCATCTTTGGTGTGTTTCTAACTCCATGGTGGATGATAGTATCCAATTACGTCTTTTCCCCCGCACCCTTACTGGCAACACAGCCAAGTGGTACATTGAGTTACTAGCACGTCAGTCAATACCTTTGACACTCTAGCGATGGAATTCTTAAAGCACTTCCAGCTACCCATCTGCTATGAGACTAGGAAAGAACTCCTCACTTCATTACGTCAAGATACCACCACCCACATCTCTGATCATGTACATGAATGGAGATGTAGGCAAAGGTTAGTCAAAGCTCCCCTCCCAGACTATCTCTTAGCAGACTGGTTTTGCAAGTCGCTACTCCCCCAAATCGCTAAGGATGTCGCCTTAGGTGGTGCGGTCACAGAAGACCAATCCATACATCATGCCCATCACTTAGATCTGATATATTAGTAGTCTAGCACTCTTTACAACGTAATGCCCAATGCCCCTCGCAACTCCAATGCTCCCGCTACTCAGCACCCTAGAGCACACGCCGATGGGATTATCGACACAACCTCTGGGGCTATTGTAAAACAACTCAACGGTCACATTCCCCAGATGTCAGTGGACCCCTCTACCAAATCAACTGCTCTTCCCACCATCGTGATAAACTTTGTGTAGTCTATACAAAAACCCGGTGGTAAGAACAAGAAGAATAAAAAAAATAATATTCCTTCTGAGGAGTAGTCAACAAAGCAGCAAAACCCAAAGCAGAAGGTTTTTGTTCCTCGTGATGATGGAAAGGATAAACCCACCAGATTCCCTTGCAAAAGTTGTGCTAAAGACCACAAGACCTATCGTTGACTGTGTCTTTAGGAATGCACAAATTTCATTACTAAAAACGATACTGGTAGGACCCCCGCTGTCCTGAATAATCCTTTCCCTGCTCAGCAGCAGCAACACCTCATTGGAAACCAACCCCAAACCCCAAAAGCGGGCAATGGTGGTTTATAACATCCTTCATCTAGCGAAGGACCCTGTACCGTTTACACCTTTGAAATGATATATCTACAAACAAGAGCCAAATCCTATGGAGCTCCTATCGCTCATGCAGAGGAAACTTCCTCAAGTCAAAAACCACTATTGCCTAATGATTTTCATATCGAAAGGATGGTTGTTGACCTTGTGATTTTCCCTCCTATAGGGGCACTTCGATGCACAATGCACAATACGTTTACACATGCCGACCAAAACTACAGCATTGTAGAAGACTTGGGACAAGCATCATCGGCTATGCGGCGCTCGAAGTGTTACAAACATGTCCAGCACAAAGGAAAGCTTTGCTTTCGGCTATTGGTGGTATCGACCCACAGGATTCCATGCTTGCAATTTTCAACATGGAAAAGTGTAAACCTCCCCTTTCCCACTAGCTTGCATTTCAGGTGCAAATCTTTTCAAAAGGTGTTGAAAATAGCAACAAGAAATGATAAAAATAGAATCCAGTATATTCCAATTTTAATTTGTCCTTGAATTAAAATTTTGAATTAAAATTCGAATTTAGTATCACCAGCTACTTTGAAATAATTAATTAATTCATTATGGATTAATTAGTTGGAGAAATTCAAGTTAGAAGTCTTTCTGAGGTCATGCAAGAGTTATCCCTTAAATTAAGGATATTATCCCTTAATTAAGGAGATAAGATTGAGTTATATTTGAGTTGTAATTAGTTAGCTCAGTTTATTAAGTGAAGTCTAGTTAAATTAGTTCCAAACTATTTGAGGAACTAATTGTGAGTTATCAGTCAGTTGATGCATGCATGCACTCATCCAGTGTACTCCAGATAACCAAAGATTCCCTCATCAGAAACTCATGCATTTCTATTCTTAGAAAGATCCAGTAGAGATTAAAGACAAGGACAGTGTACTATCAGTTGCATGTGTTTTCCTATAAAGGAAACTCATGCATGTAGTGAGGGTAAGGTTCCTTTAGGATTGCGTAGTTTTGACAGGGTGTAGGATCAGTGTGAGAGATCAGTCTTCCACTTGGTAATAGAAGAATCACCTAGGAGAAATTGTGCAAGGAAATAGGAACTTGGAGGGAAGAGAGGAGAAGGATTATGAGAAGCTTTGTTTACCTGTGAGCATCCAGGAGGATTGTATTGAGAGCTATCTAGCTGTGAGAGCTAAGGCTTTATATAATTTTGATGTATTTCCACCTTGTATGATAATACAGATAGTGGGGTTCTTTAGTTGAGGCTTTCCCTTGAGTATTTTCCGTGTTTCATGTGCATTGATTCTTCTTCTTCTGGTTATATGTGTTTAGCTCATTCTTACTCAATCTTTAAGCTTCTGCAAATTGATAGTAGAAGTAGATTATAGTATTTTACTTTGATATATTGCATTATCGGGTTAATCAATAGTCATATTTTCTACAGAGATCTGAGAGGTAGATTTGTAGAGAATTTGTATAATTTCTACATGGTACCAGAGCTGGCTGATCTATAGAGAAATTTAGACATGGTATCAGATCCAAGTTTATCATAGCTGAGTTTATTAGAGCTGTGAACGATATATGGAGAAGAGAATTTGAAGTTTGAAGTTCGGGGTTGTAGGAGCAAATCGAATTCATATCATACTTCAAACTGAGATGGGACATTATGTGACTAATTCCCCATTGGAGAAGTCCAAGAAGGGATCCTCAGTAGGATTGGAAGGTGAGGCATTAGCCTCTCAGTTCGAAATGGACTTTACCCTCATCACATGCATGGTGTCATCAATGATGGGTTGTGTCTGGTATCTTGACAGTGGAGCCTCATTCTGCATGACTCGCGATAAAAGTTTATTCAGTACCTTGGAGGAGAAATACCTCAAGATGCGCATCGAGATGGGTGATGATGAAAGGTATAGTGTTTTAGGAGTGGACACGGTTTCTTTTCAAAGGGAGCATGGAGCTCCGATCACCTTGACAGATGTGAAGTATGTTCCTGGACTGAAGAAGAACTTGGTATCAGTCACGATGTTGGAGGACAAAGGCTACGATGTTGTCTTTAGTAAGGGAAAGGTTTTCCTTAGACACATCACCATGAGACAGGTGAAACAGATCGGTTCATGAGTTAAGAACCTGTATGCTCTTGAGGTTCAAGATGCATGCAAAGCCTTGAGGAGAAAGGCAAATGTTAGAGACTTGGTGGTTGAGAGGGAGAGTAAATTCCCTCTCAACATGTAGTCCCAGAAGAAGTTTCAGACAATTGTGGAGGAGCCACAATTGGAGAGTGGGTAGAGGGATCACATGCAGCCATACCTCTAGGTGTGAGGTGGGGCAATGTGAAGTGATAGTCTCAAGAAGGTTGAAATCGGGTGGGGTCCATCAAGAGGTTTTATCTCATGGATCATACCTTGCTATGGGAGCCCAAAGTACATAGTAGAAGGAGGAATCAGTGGGATTTATGCAGTCAGAGATCAAAGTGATAGAGGCTAGAGTAGTTAGATACTAAAGAGTGTAGAGAAGGATTGAAAATAGTGTAGAAAGGTAGAGTCAGCCAAAGCGCAAAGTTTTCAGTTGACAGAGGCAATAACAGTCAGAGACTTTGATGATAGATGCATCATACTGATTCAAGTTGGATGTTTTTTTGTTTCTAGAGATGCTGGAGCAACAACACTAGAGAGAAGTGTTACATGCATAACATCCCAAAGGTTCACGATTGGGATCGAGTTGAATTCCCTTCTTGTTGAGAGGGAGTGTTGAAAATAGAAACAAGAAATGATAAAAATAGAATCCAGTATATTCCAATTTTAATTTGTCCTTGAATTAAAATTGTGAATTAAAATTTGAATTTAGTTTCATGAACTGCTTGGAAATAATTAATTAATTCATTATGGATTAATTAGTTGGAGAAATTCAAGTTAGAAGTCTTTTTGAAGTCATGCAAGAGTTATCCCTTAAATTAAGGAGATTACTCCTTAGTTAAGGAGATAAGATTGAGTTATATTTGAGTTGTAATTAGTTAGATCAGTTTACTGAGTTAAGTCCAGTTAAATTAGTTCCAAACTATTTGAGGAACTAATTGAGAGTTATCAGTCAGTTGACGCATGCATCACTCAACCAGTGTACTCCAAATAACTGAAGGTTCTCTCATCAGAAACTCATGGATGTCTATTCTGAGAAAGACCCAGTAGAGATTAAATACAAGGACAATGTACTATTAGTTGCATGTGTTTTCCTATAAAGGAAACTCATGAATGCAGTCAAGGTAAGGTTCCTTGAGGATTGGCTAGTTCTAACAGGGTGTAGGATTAGTGTGAGAGATCAGTCTTCCACTTGGTAGTAGGGGGATGACCTAGGAGAAATTGCGTAAGGAAATAGGAGCTTGAAGGGTAGAGAGGAGAAGGCTTGTGAGAAGCTTTGTTTACCTGTGAGAATCCAGGAGTATTGTACTGAGAGATGGCTAGCTATGAGAGCTAAGGCTTTGTATAATTTTGATGTATTTCCACCTTGTGCAATAATAAAGATAATGGGGTTTTTTAGCTGAGGCTTTCCCCTTAGTATTTTATGTGTTTCATGTGCATTGATTAATCTTCTTCTGGTTATATGTGTTCAGCTCGATCTTGCTCAATATTTAAGCTTCCGCAAATTGATAGTAGAAGTATATTATAGTATTTCGCTTTGGTATATTGCATTATCGGGTTAATCTATAGTCAAATTTTCTACAGAGATCTCAGAGCTAGATTTGTAGAGAATTTGTAGAATTTATATACTAGGAAGGTGCTTCTACCTGCATCATGTCGGCTTCATGTTGGCTCACTTTAGGTTCTCCAACCCTATCCCCATCATTGAATTCCATTAAAGCATTCGACAGCCACACTTTCATCCCAAAACGTTACCTAGTTAGCTAGCCCATCACCTTGTATGGGAAAATGGTAATGGTGGACATAGAAGTTGTAGATATAAATCTCAACTATAATCTCTTACTGGGTCGCAGTTGGACTTATGCCATAACGGCCATTGTGTCTACTACCAAGTGGCTCAGTACCCCTACTAGGTGGTGTACCTCACTCTTACATCAGTATCGGTACCTGTCTACTGAAGGCTTCTTCCCTGATGGGTTGCTTCCCTCTTTAGCCACCCAAGGTTTCACATACGGTCAATATGCTTTCATCCATTCCTCATGAACAGACCGATCCATGGATCCTATCGGCTCCTTTAGACATTAACATTTACGGAGAACAAATGTCATTATCACCCGCTGAATTGACCTACCAAGCAATTCAATATGCATCTAAATCTCCGGTCACTTTGGTTACGACCAATGGTACCACTGCCCCTCCCATAACTGCTCCTTGTTTTGATCCACTCAATCAACTCCTACCTACGGATGAAGCTATTAGAGAAATCATGAGTTTAGAAGGGTGACCCTGGGAGGACTCACACCATCGTGTTTCGATATGTGATTCGGACATGACGCCTCTTCAAATCCTGTCACCTGACATACCATAAATCGTTTCCTCACCCTATGCGATGATCCAAACTTTGGGCATGGAAGGAAACATGGGAAATATTTCAAAGACATCATTCATTGCTATTTCTATCACGGCAAGCATCGTGGAAAACATCTAGATTGGAGCATATTGCAATCTTGAGGAAATTGCAAGCTTCAACTGCCTTTTTAAGGAATTCCATGATATATTCACCTGGTCTTATGAGGAAATTCCCGACATATATTTTTCTATTGTCGAGCATGAGATCAAGCTTTACGACAATGCTAAACCAGTCCATCCCCACAAAATGGTAGCCATCAAAAATGAGGTGGAAAAGTTGTTACATGTTGGCTTCATCTATCTTGTTCCTTTAATGGAATGGGTTTCCAATCTAGTTCTTGTCAATAAGAAACAAGGAACCATTCGCGTATGTGTCGATTATCGAGACTTGAATGCTTCGTGTCCCAAGGATAGTTATCCAACACCATTCATCAATCAAATCATCAATGACTGCACTAGTTGTGAATCATTTTCATTCATGGATGGATTCTCAGGATACAACCAGATTTCTATAAAACCTGAAGACCAGCACAAAACTGCCTTTTTTTTCCCATGGGGCATCTTTGCCTATCAAAAACTCCCATTCAGTTTAAAGAATACTAGAGAAACTTTTCAAAAAGCCATGGAATATTCATTTCACGGTATCAAGCATATTGTTAAATCTTACTTGGATGACCTTCCAACCCATTCCAAGCAACAAACGCAGCACCTAAACCATTTAAGAGACATCTTTCTTAGGTGTTGGTTTTATAACATACATCTGAATCCGCATAAATGCGTTTTCTTTGTCGAGTTTGGACACTTACTTGGATTCATTGTCTCCAAGTACAGGATTAGGGTTGATCCCGATAAGGTAAACACAATTACTCAATTTCTTGAACCACAATCTGATCTACAGCTCCAACGTTTGCAAGGGAAAGCAAAAATTTTACGATGATTCATCATAAACTATGCTGAGTTAACGAAAGGTTTTATGTGCCTACTTAAGAAGGGAGTGTCGTATCTGTGGGATCATCAAGCTCAATGATCATTTGATGCCTTGAAAAAGGCACTTATATTAGCCCCACTCCTTAGCACTCCCAACTATGGCTGTGACTTTCCTCAATACCTGGTAGCCTCACCATCCTTTCTCGGAATGGTCTTGGTTCAAACTCATGATGACCAGAGTGAACATGTGATCTATTATCTGTCGAAAGGCCTGGCTGGGCCTGAACTTAGATATTGACCTGTCAAAAAGCTGTCATTGGTAGTTGTCTTTGCTATCAACTGATTCTAACACTACATACTGCTGCGAAAAACTACTGTCATCGCCTTGGAGAATCCCATGAGACACATTTTGTCTCGTCAAGTAATTGGAGGAAAATATTCAAAATGGATCGTGATCCTCCAACAATTTGATTTGGTTTTCACTATTGCCAAGGTGAAGGACTCTTTGTCTTCGTCGAACTTTTGTCAGAGCTTCCCATTGTTGATCTTAATTAGATAGCTCACAATCCTCTTCCGGATGAAGCTATCTATCTTATCAACACCACTAACCCTTGGTATGGTTACATTATTGTCTACCTCCAAGCACAATGGTTCTTCCCTGAGCTATCATCAGGTGACTATCATCGCATCTACTACCAAGTGCAACACTATCTAGTGATTAACGATACGTTATATCATCATGGTGCAGATATAGTTCTTCGACGTTGCCTCTCTCATGAAGAGACGAAACACATTTTAAATGACTACCATGCTGGGGCATGTGGCAGTCATCTTTCTGGCATATCTACTACATAGAAAATCTTGCATGTAGAATATTACTGGCTGACCTTGTTCAAAGATTGTGTCAAGGCCATCCGGTAATGAAATCCTTGTCAAGTGTTCACAAAGAAAATGTGCTCTCCTCTGGTCCTACTACACCCAGTTATCTCTATTGGCCCCTTTGCCAAATGGGGGATAGACTTCGTAACCTACAATCTTGTTTCCTTTGCTAGACACAACTATATCATTGTCATTGTGGACTATTTCATGAAATGGGCCAAAGCCCTTCCCACCTACCAGGACAATGGGGAAACCGCGGTGTTATTCCTATTTAATTAGGTCACCTATTGCTTTGGTATACCCGACACGATCATTACAGACCATGGGTCTCATTTTCAGAATCACATGATGTCTAACTTAACATCGTTGCTAGGTTTTCATTAGGATCAATAATCCTCCTACTACCCCCAAGCTAATGGTAAAGTAGAGGCTGTCAATGCCGCCTTAAAGACCATGATTTGTAGGTTGGTAGGAAATCATAAAACCAACTTGCATCGAATGTTATATTCGACACTATGGGCATGCCAAACTTCAATAAATACTGCCATAGGCTCTACACCTTTTCAACTAGCTTACGGCCTAGAAGTAGTTTTACCAATTGAGTGTTAGATCCCCTCCCTACAAATAGTCATTGAACTCTTGACCAACACTACTAGCGAAGAAGAGCACCTGCTATACCTCAGTCAACTGTATGAAACCCGTCAAGATGCTGAATTGGCACTTAAGGCCCATAAGCACCGGGTAAATGCCCAGTATGACAAAAAGGTCAAGCCTCATTCTTACCAAGAGAGAGATCTTGTTTTGCTCTATGATAAAAAGCATGACCTCTTGGGGGCAGAAACGCTTCAAATCTTAGGTCTAGGTCCCTATGCAATTAAGAAAGCCCTCTCAAAAGGGGCATATGAACTTTAGGAATAGGAAGGAGTCCCACTCGCTGAGCCCAGAAATGGACTCTATCTGAAAAAGTACTATGCCTTGTATTGCACTGGGCATGTGCTTTGTAATTTTAAGTATTTATAAGTTTTACTTCCCTTTTTGGTGTGAATGGATTGTTTTGTTATTTATTGGAGTATTTGTCTCATACATCCTTCTCGCAATGCATATGTCTTTGTTACCCTTAGCATATGTAGGATACGCGTATGGTGCTAGTCATCACACATAGCACATTGCATCAACTGCTTGGGTCATCTACACACCTGAGTCGAAACTTTTTTGTTCCGGAGGAGTCTTTCTTGGTACCGCCACCAACAATATTGCTGAGTACATGTCCGTAATTTCACTTCTCACTGAAGCATCATCAAGGGACATCTCCAATCTGGTGGTCAGGTTAGACTCTTAGCTAGTTGTTATGCAATTAACAAATCATTGTCACATTTGTAAGCCAACCTTGTTACATCATTATTTAAGAGTATGACTCCTAGAACGTCAATTTGAAGTTATCATATATGAACACATTCCTAGAGAATTTAATATAGTTGTTGATTCATTAGCAAACTATGTGTTAGATTGGCATCTGTCTCATTCACTATAGAAGCATGCATGAAAAGTAAAAATTTACTGAGTTAAGAATTTTACAAAAACATTTAAAAAACATTTATGCCATCAAAATACCAAAATGTCTGTATATATATAGGTAGAATCCAATCTTTTACATCGAAATATTCCAAAACTTGGATGTCTTAAGTACAAAATGGCTACTAAGCCTAGCTACAAACACACATTGGCTATGCTAAAACACCTACTAAAAAGAGCATACTGCTCGTGAAATGCTAAAACCGCTCTAGCTATCCTCTTAAGAGGAACCAAAAATGGCTCAGGTACACCGATTGTGTGCCACTACATATGAGCGGGAATCTCCCTCAAAGGAAGGGGGGCACACCCCTGCTCAAGCCTTCTAGGTTCCTCAAAACCTCGCGAAGATTGTCGGCATCACCCCCCCCCCAGCAGGTAGTTCGAATCCTCATCCCATATGGCGGAGTTCGCCTACAGGTCGTAATAGCGCCACATTTGTGCTAAGCATAAAGCTTTAGGTGAATACTTGTTCACCCATAAAAACATCACATAAACATTCAAAAGCTAAAAAATACTTGAAGTACTTTCAAAAATCATTCTCACCTTGAGGACCTCAGTTGGTCCCGTGCGGCAGCATCAGGTCAGGGTTGCCAATGAAGTCCATGCCCTCATAAGCATAGTCGTCAATCATCATGATCTAGCAACGAAGCCACTGGCAAAAATATTCTTTGAAGAAATGTTAGATCAATCCTCCTCCTGTGCGAGAATTGAGTGATGACCATGGCCCCTGTCTCGGCTCCCTCGGATCAAAGGGACCTGTTATTACTCCAGGAAACTCTCCTTGGTTGCAACTTGGAGATGCCTGGTAACATATAATCTTCAATATTTCTCTTTGAACTATTGGAATAAATGATGGTTTGGATCAAGCAAGATAACCATTTCAACTATGTTTTTACTCAAGACATGCATGAACACCCTCAGCTTACAAGGCTTTAGACCATTAATGCTCAATAGTTTGTAGATTCAATGAATGGATGGAGAATACTGACCATACCGGTAGATGAATACATAAACATAAACGAATGGCTAGCTACAGGCAGCAAAAGAGAATACTGACTGTACCAACAAATGTATATATGACCACATATGAATGGCTAGCTACAGGCAGTAAAGAATCTTGCAAATCTAATTCATCAACGCAGAGATAAGATGACAGTTATATAGCATTAGACACAAAAGAAACATGAACAACCTATTCAAGTGCAAGCTTAGAGTAGAAGAGAAATGGAATATTGAACATATAATAGAAAAGAAGCTTGTATTACTAATGAATGCAGATGAGAAGCTTGAGTAGCAAAGTCTCATTAGTCTCTAGAATTTGAACCCTTATTACATCTTATGTTCAGATATTTATAGCTCTTTACAATGCTCTCGAGCCTTCTGAGGCTCGATAGGTCTCAATCTATCCTCTCTGTCCCTTAACCGTTTGATTCCCTGAATAGGCAAGCACGGCTCAGAGGTTTTCTCCTTTTGACAGAGGAATAACCACCTTCAGGTAGTTTGATGCACTATCTGGGAGCTCTCTCATGCCAGAGATGCCCCACAATGTTTGTTTTGATGAGCTGCGCTGGGCTGTTGATGCTCCATGATCATTTGTTGCTGTGGCTGTGTCGTGCTATGTTGCATTGTGCTGCTTCATGACTGCTTTGTTGGATTAGGGTGAGCTACACATGCTGTGGCCCTTTCTATTCCCCTTCCAACCTCTGTCCCTATCTCTCGGCCTCGGTTAGGTAATGGAAAGGGTCTTCAGGCTTGTGTAATCCCTTAAACGTTTATAAATATTGTTTTCCTATTTTTACACAAAAAACACTACACGCAGCAAAAGCCTACCCATCTCTACTTTTCCAGACTTTAAAAAGTCCTTAAATATGGCTTTCTGTTCTATCGGGTTTGCCCTTTGGGTGATATCACATCTCCACCGTTAATCTGGGTGCTCTATATCCAATGGTTGTGATCTGTTTCAGGCAGCTCTTCTATACTGGAGTTAACCACCCGATGAGGGTGGTTTTCTCTCTCCTCTTCCTGGACATGTGGTAGCCGCTGTATGGCGTCAGGCGAAGCCTGGCCAAAACCATTTACTGCCCTCGTCTTGCCCGAAATCTTGTTTATTTTGTGATTTCTTTTGTGTTTCAAAAATACATCAAAACATTGAAAATCATTATAAATGGACTTTTGTGGACTTCAAAAAATATATTTTTCACTTCCCAGACCTTTTTGGGTCCAGTCGTCATCGCTACCAGTGCTGCTGAGTTCTCGTTTTTATTTCATTATATAACAAAATACACGAAAATGCATTTAAAACAGGGCTTCCCGCGGACTTCAAAATTTATGAAATATCATATATAATGCCATCAGGTTCGGTCATCGGGTCACAACGGGCCATGGTTAGTGCTCCTTAATGTTTCCTCGATAGTGATCAGCGATGTAAAATGGGCCATTAATCTGCGCGTGTGATCGATGGTCCACGTTTAATTGCCGAACGTAATCGCTCATTCCACACTACCTGCATTGATACCTCCACCGATACCTCCACCGATGTGACCCGCCGATTTTATCATTGGCTGTCGTTGATCGGTAGTGTCTTGCACCCAACCTTAAATACTTTATGCTGGCTGATATGTGATTTGTCGCTTAGATCTAGGCTGTTGATCAGCCAGATCTAACGGTTGCTATTCTTTTTGACTGTTAAGCCTACGATTTTGGTTTTCTCATGGTTTTAGAGTGCTTTTGCCTCCTGATAGTGTATTTCCACCCTTCCAAGGGCTCTTGGCATGTGACTGTTGGGATTTTTAAATGACATTTAAGTAAGATTTGAAGACTTTGGTGATGTTTTGGATCCATTTTTGGGCCAAATGCTTCCAAGGCTAACAGGACCTAAGCTCATCCTTGGGTGCATAATAGGTACCCTCTCAAGAATGAATGAGACTATGAGAGTACCATACCCAAAACTTTGTTGGGTTCAAGTCTTTCATGCAGTTAACTCTGTCTTCAACTGGCAAATCACTACTTCACACCAGTTGAACATCTACAACTGGACACAGTCAACTGCAAGTAGCAGTTAGGCCTTTTTTACAACGTGGGGACTCTTTGACCCCTCCAACCACACAATCAACCATAAAATGACCCTCATAGACCTGGACCTTATCCTCTCTATGGGGATTCTGTTGCTGACAAGTCCACTCTCAGGGATGCAGTAGGCTTGCACTAGCTCTAGGGTGGATCGTTGATCAGGACTAACCCCGGTGAGGTTTTCTTATGCCCCACAACATGACAAACCAGTTAAAAAGTATATGTCATCACGGTCAATAGCTAGCTCATGATCTACAATCTTGAACACCTGCTCATATCATCCCAACGCTCGATAATCCATCTCAATAAATCCTCCTGCCCTTTCATCAGCTCCAACTTTGCATACTTCGGTAAACTACAGTGACGTAATGCAAGTATGCATGCTCCATCATTTCACATCAGCAATTCTTGGCTATCGTGGGTCCATTCTCTCCATAGGCTAGTCATTATGGCTTGAAACCTATGCCAAAAATAAGTCAAAATGGGGCAATACAACTTTAGGAATCATCGCATGGGGTTTTAAACTACACCCTCAAGCTCTAATGCTCCCCCTAGTGGCACACAAGGAGGATAAATGCCCTCCACTAGGTCGTACAGGGTGTTTAACCCTCCCTACAGGCCAACGAGAGGGTGTTATTGCGCAAACACTGCTTTAGGGCTCCTCAGATATGCAAGAATCCACCCAGAAACTGATAAGAAAGGGTAAGAAATGCATAGAGAAAGGTTTTGGCCTCTACTTGGGACTGACGGCACGTCAAATGGTTGCCTAGATCTCCTGCAATGGTCTGTGGAAAGTCTGCTCCTCTTTGGCTCCAAAACGCTCTCACAGTTCTCAAATAGTGAAAATGGTGAATGTGAAAGATCAAAGAACTTATATTTATTTTTGGAGACATAATTTTTGAAATCATTAAAGAGGAAGTAGTCCATTCCTCATGATTTTTGATCATTCATGAACCCAAATGGATAGGAATTGCTACTTTTTTTATACTTTTTTTGCTTTTTTATGAAAGTACTTTCAGGAATGAAAAGTAGTAAATCACTGCATGCAATTATCAAATGAGCGCTTTCTTTTATGGGATATTTTCTCACTATAAAAACTGAAAAATCCTCGATATTGTCATCGTTGGACTCTTTAACACATAGGACGATGGTTCGAGCAACTCTTTTTCACTGTTTTTCTAGCTCATTAAATTGAAGAAGACCATTAGATCATTCTTTTTAGGTGCTTTTTTCTCACTCATAAAACTGAAAAAATCCCAAGTTTTTTCTTTAGGCTCGTTAAAAATTTATAAAGATGACCCGAGCATTCTCTTAGGCAATTTTCTCGCTCGTTAAACTAAAAAATCCAGAGTTTTTTTCACCGAGCTTGTTAAAAATCTACGGAAGCAACCAAAGCACTTGCTTTTTTGGGACCATTTCTCACTCTTAAATTGAAAAAATCCTCGAGTTCTTCCGCTTCTTCGGGCTCGTTAAATCTACGAAGAAGGAATGAGCAGTTCTTTTACCTCTTTTTCCTTGCTCAATAAACTAAAAAATATACCTTGAGTTTTCTTCATTTGAATCATTAAAATTTGATGAAGGTATTGAGTTTGTCGTCGCGTGACTCATTAAAAATTCATGATGAAAAACAAGTTTAGTCCTTCTCCTTGTACTCGTAACAAAATGAGGTCAACATCTATTGAACATAGGTTTCTCTTTATCTGGACTCAATAGATTAACTCACGAAAAACTATCTGATCCGGGTATACTATTAAACTTTTGTTGCACCCGGTTAAAAACTATGACAAATGAACCATCCTATAGTCGTTCTTTACGATCCTTTTAGACTCTCTAAATATGAAAAGACCACTGGGTTGTCTCATCTAGACTCATTAAATTACACAGACGAGGTATAGAGTTACTCTTTTTACGATCCTTTCCAGACTCTTAAAACATGAAAAGATCGACAAGTTTACCTTTCTAGACTCATTAAACTAATCAAATAGGGCATAGAGCCGCTCTTTTTGCAGTCCTTTTTAGACTCTTAAAATATGAAAAGATTGATGAGTTTACCCGTCTGGACTCATTAAACTAATCAGATGGGGAAAGTGGAAAATACAACTGTATTCAGTATTAAAAAGCATGGTTTGGCAGTAGTCGTTCCCTTGAACATGGCACTCCCTGAAATAAACCTTCCTTGTGACAACCTCTCAATATGAATCCTACCATCCTATGAGTTTAGCCTAAATACCTCGATGTTCTTGTATCGCTGTATCCTAGCACTCTTTGGTGTTCATGATTCTAGTGCTCCAGGGTTAACCATTTGTTTCTTCCATCAACCCATCAAGCATATCCTTTCATTATGCGCTCTGTCGTTTAGACATACTGCTAAAAGATTCCTTAAAAAACAAATCATTCTTGTCCTGTTTTGTGTCGAGTGATGTATGACACATTATTGCCTACCTTTTAACAAGTATTTTCCTATCAACTTCAACACTCTATCTAGGAAGACAACCCAAAAACACATTCAGTGCCTTGATACTTGAAGACATTAGTGGTAGGTCACCTTGTGTTTGATCAAGAGTGCTCATTATTGGCTCTTGGTTAAGTGATTCTATGAGTGTTCGACAACAAAAACATTTTTCACACTCGCTAGATTGTACCGTGCATCTTGGAGACCATCACCACTATTGGTGGCCTTCCTCGTGTCTGTTAATGGTCTCCATTATTGACTAGTAATCATATGTTTTCGTGCATGTTCGACATCAAAGCATATATTCATATGTATTGATCTATGTTGTTCGGTGAAGCGGAAATCAAGAACTTAGGTAGAGGCTTGCATCACTCAGCTTTGTTTCCTCTCCTAAGTTGTGTATATTGTATTTTGGAGACAACTTATCAGGATGATTCTATTATGACACTGGATCTGCATTGTGCTTATTGGTGGCCATTGTCATATCTCTTTTATGAGAAAATTATTCTAACGTAGCTACTAAGCGTGGGAAAGCCTAACTCAGGACATGATTTTAGTTGTTTTATATATATGTGTTGTATTAGGTTTCCCATACCACCCGAAGCTCCAATCCTCTCTCTCTCCTTTTCAAAGGAGGAAAATTACAGTTAAGTAAAGTATTTCGGCCATCATCATAGCCTCTAATCTCACACTTTAGTGGGCATCTGTCATACAACAAAATCACATCCTCGTCAGCTTAGAGGAGAAAGACATGATGGCTAAATAAATAGCCAAAATCACAGGCCTTGTTTCCACACTAACGTTATCTATACACTGATAACATGCTTTATAAAGCTTCTTTGTAAGCCTAAGGGAGTGTTAGTGACCCTACTAACTCTACTTGTTGGTTCGGGGACAGCGTTAGTGGATCCTAATGAGAATATAGAGGTCAAAGGAGAGAATTGACTCATAAATATATCTATATTCCCTCCTAAATCTACTCAGAAAAGTAAGGAAACATCTAAAGTTCGACCTATTTATGGGATTTCTAATCCTAATGAAGGAGGAAAATGGGAAAGAGCTCAAAAGCATCGCAACAATATTTCTTTTACCTAATGAAACTCATGGAGGAACTTGGCAACCCTAACTTGATTGCTACGTAAGAAAAGCTAGGGCTATTGTGATAGAGGTCAGATCATTTGAAAGGATATCTTACTTGATTGTCGAGCATAGTCTCAAATCTAAGCATAAGAAGTTGGTAAGAAGGGAGAGAGAGAGGAGCTAGAGGGGTAAGGGAAGGTTGATGCAACAGATGGTTGTAATCACTCTTCCGACATTAATATAGAACTGGAGTTGTATTATCTACTTCGTGGTGTTGGTACTATCATTCATTTATTTTTTTGTCCAATACCTTTTAGCATGAGTAGCTTAGTTATGTGTAACTAGATTTCTTTTATATATTCATGTATTAATTATCAACGTTGTATGTTGTGATTATGCTTGTCTCTTCTATGTGAAAGACTTGATCTGGAGCCAGCTCAGGGGACTTCCACCTAGTTGCATTCTGCTCTCCAGCAAACCTACACGGAGGCTTGAGATAATGAATCTGTCTTGCTTTGATAGTTAGTTATTGTTTATTGACATGCATGTAGCTTTGTGATAATTGCATATAATCTTACAGTCTGCCAAGGGTCCCATGAATACCCTTGAGGGTATATCCATTCTCCATACAACGTGCATTTTATCCTATAGTAGATACTCCTTGGAAGCCTTTGTTGCAGACCTTAGTTGAAACAATATTGGAGATTAGATTGGTTGTTTTATACAAGGACTTCTTGATCTATTGAAACCCTTGTTGAGGATAATCTAAAGAAAGATTAAGAAACTTTGTTTAATATTGTAGAAAGTAGAATTGTGAAGCACTTGAAGGATCCTTGAAGACTTGGTAAAGAAGCTTCTTGAAGGACATTATGTGCAAACCTATTGAAGCCTATTGGAAATAGTTTCGAAGGCCCATGATGAAGTCCTCATGATGTGACCTTGAAGAAGTTTGTTTGGGTAACATGAAGAGAAATGGTGACACTTTCATGTGAATAACAATGTTGTCATTGATGACGTGACGTGGAGACTAAGTGAAGGCATTGATGAAGATTGATAGGGCTTGGTGAAGAAGACATTGGGAGTTGTGAAGTACAACTAAACACATCTTGATGAAGTAAAGCAAGGGTTGGAGCCCAAGAGGTTGGAGCCTCAAAAATACAAGGTTGGTGCCTTGGAAGGTAGGATTGGAGCCCTAGAGGATCAGAATCCTCAAGAAACCAGGTTGAATCCTGAACCAGTTATAGGGTTGGAGCCCTTGAGGTTGGTGCCTTGGAAAGTCCAAGTCGGTGCTTGGCACATTACAGGTTGGAGCCCAGGGAATTGAAGATCAGAGTCTTCATCTAGGGTCATAGCCCTACATATATTGTACTTGATTTATTATAAAGAAGAAATTAATAAAAGAATTTATTCTTATTTTTTATTTTGTGTTCTAAATATAAGTGATCTAACTGGTCAAAATAATGATTGAAAAGAAATATTGATTCACCTCCCCTCTCAGTATTTCCAACAATTGGTATCAAAGTCAGTACCTTCACTCAAATCCTAACATTTTGAAGGTTGGTCATTAGAACACAAATGGTGAAGCCAAGGAAGAAGGTCTCCAATCCTCCTAAAGATGTGTCTCCCTCAACCACCAAAAATGAAGTCAATCAATTTGTGAAGGCTCCATTGTTCAATGGAAACTTTGATATATGGGAAGCAAGAATGAGGAATTTATTAAAGACTCAAGGCATTGAAGTTTGGAAATAGGTGATTGTTGATAGCATGATGGATGGACAATCCAAGGAACATAATACAAGAGCCAAAAAAGAAATCTTGAATGGGCTACCTGATTTTATGAAGGCCAATTTTGAAAAATGTTCATCAGCAAAAGGCATATGGGATAAACTTCATGATCTTCACTCAAAAGGAGCATTGACAATGAAATGGAGAACCCATCAAGGATGGTGAATATAAGAGCGATAAAATCAAGGCTAAAGAAGACCTAGAAGATGAAGAAAAAGATTTTGAAGAAGATATCCTAGCTAAAATTATGGCTACCATGGAAGAGATTAACAATTTGAAAAAGGAAAATGAGGAAATTAAGAAGAAAGCACAAGTTGTTGACCAGGACAAGACAAGGAAGGATGTTTACCTTGTCAAGATTCAAGTACAAGAAAGAGATGATGAGCTCACCAAGATTAAGGAATAATTTCATGAAAACAAGAGAAAGCATCATGAAGTCATATCCATGAGAAATCAATTGGATAAGGAAAAGAAACAGGAAGATACCTCATCAGGCCTCCTTGAACAAAGGCACATGAGCTTGAATAAACTTGAAGCAGAGATTGGGGAATACAAGGAAGAGGTCTCCTCCCTTAGATCTCAACTAGAAAAAGTAAGGAAACAAGCACAAGGAGCTGAGAAGGTGATGGAATCTTTGACATTCATAGAAGGACAAGTTGATGAAGCTAAAAAGGAGAGAAACACCATGATATGCCAACTAGAAGAAAAGGATGATGACATCACCAAGTTAAAATCATAAATCGCTTCTATTAAGGCCCAATCATGTGAAGCAACCAAGATGATGGAAGAAATGAAGAAGAAACTAGTTATGAAAGATGAAAATTGTGAAAAGTTGAAAGGAGAAGTTTTCTTTCTTAAAAAGGAAGCTGACTTGCTAAATAAGAACTTGAAAAGATCTCAAACCCTAGATGACATCTTAAGTCATCAAAGGCCTCCCCTTGATAAATCAGGTCTTGGCTATGAAGGTGAATCCTCAAGCAAGAATGATAATTCTTCAAACAACAAGGATGTGAGGAAGCCTGAAAGAAATGTTGATTCTTCTAGCAAAGGTAAAAGTCAAGTTGACATTGGAGCAAATCCTACTCCAAGGAGAAATGTAGATGGTGTCAAGGATGCAAGAAGAAATGGTTATCATCAAAGGGTCCCAATGCAAAAAGACTTTAGAAGTACATCAAGGAAACCTTCTTCTCTCATGTACCAATGTATATTTCTTGGTTATTTATATTATTATAAAAACTTTGGGCACATGGAAAAAGATTGTAGGGCATATCACAAAGATAAATATAATGGTCCTCATCAATCTCTAAGAAGCAATTTTGAAACAAGAAGTCATGAATTCTTATTCATGAACAACATAGAGTGCTTCAAGTGTCATAACATTGGACATATGTCACATGATTGTAACTTGATGTGGGACCCTACACAAGGAAGAACCATGCTAGAGAATAAATTTATACAAGTATGGAGAAGGAAACAAATTGAATCTGGAAGTCCCTTGAACACTCTAGCCAATCTTGTAGGTTGTGGAAGGCTAGGAGAAAAAACACAAAACTCGTACTCATTATTCCAGTCATCAATCTCTATGAAGAATGCATAGAAGAGGCACATAGTAAATAGGAGGCCAAGGAGGGATACTTTTGTGGACATAATTGTGATAGGTATGCTTGTGGATCTCAGACCAGTTTTGGAGGATATATCTATGTGACGGTCAGCTTGGATTTAAAGTCATATTTGTTTACGCTCAATATTAAAGCCACTTGTTTAAGGAGTTCATCTTGGACTTATTAAAAGTTGGATTGGACACCTACAACAACTCGAACTTTGAGACATAACTGGAAGAAGTTATAAACTGTTACTAGCTATAGTCTTTGACTTTGTCATAGGCTTTTGAAGGCTTGAGATCAGACCTGTTGGGTGCCCAGAATTCACCACAGAACAATTTGAAGGCTAAATTTAGGGGCTCAAACAATCAGCATTTTGGAGCTCAGTTCGAATAACAGATTGTTGTTCAGTGAAGGCTTGGACTGGGGCTGTAAGAGGACCTCACCACAGAACTTCATACCTAGACACTAGTGGGCTTGAAGGGCATACCAATGACATTTCGTTGAAATATTGGAAGTTTGGTTTTTCCATCTATTACCTAGGAATATTGTGGAAGACCTCCTTGAAGACTTGTCTAAAGCACTATTGGAGCAATGAATTGTACAGTGCCTTAACAAAGATACTCCTTGGAATCCTTTGTTACAAACCTTAGTTGAAATAATAATGATTGGATTTGTTGTACTTGGACAAGGACTTCTTGATCTATTGAACCCTTGTTGAGGATAATATGAAGCAAGATTAAGAAACTCTGTTGAAGATTGTAGAGAGTTGTATTTTGAAGCACCTGAAGGATCCTTGAAGACTTGTTAAAGCAACTTGTTGAAGGACATTGTGTGAAAACCTATTGATGCCTATTGGAGACAGTCTTGAGGACCCATGGTGAAGTCCTCATGAGGTGACCTTGAATAATTTTTTCTTGGTGTTGGCTTATATGGGCTTGACCCAGGTTTGGGAGAGTTATTTAGCCAAAGAAATCCCGCAGCTACCGGCCCTTTCGGCAATAGCCCACGGAGAGCGGACTGAGGTCTCACCCAAGGTAGGAGGGGAGGGTGCTGGAACCAGGTTTCCACACCCTAGGGATGTCTTGGTGTGGTCTGGAGGTTTCACGCACTGGTTTATAGCTCTGCGTTGTTCGGTACTTGCATAGATCCAGCTTGAGTATATCTTTCTTATTAGTGAGCTATTCTATTAGATGATGTGGTTATAAATTACCAAGGTCTTTAAGCAAAAATTTAACCAACACAATTGATTCGCGTATTAAAATAAACCCATATTTATACTCATTCCAACCATAAGCAGATAAGATTAAACATATATTATGACAGTTCAAGAGAAACACAGAATTCCAGAAGAAACATATCTTTATTTCCACTTTGTCCTTAATACATCCAGATTTGCCCTGTGCACTCAGCTGCAAGGGTCTGCGCACACAGTTGTGGGCTTTCTAGGCCTCTATGCACACAACTGTAGAGCCTCTACCTACTACCTCAATCCATCGACTCGGAATTACAGACATTTTCCAAATATCTTTTTCAAGAACCCATTACATTTCATATTCTTCAACCTCCACTTTCTCTACCCATAGAGCCTCGCTATTTTTATACCCTTCTTTGGCCCGCGATCCCTATGCGGGACAACTTTATTTATATTATTTTTGGGCAGACTACCCTTTGACTCAATCCTACTATAAATCACTCTTCGTAAACTTCGAAGTTTTTACAATAGTTTAATCCTACTTTCTGGGGTTTCTGCCCCAAAACCTGTTTTGCGGGACCTCCACTACCCAACAGTCCCACAACACAATCATTGTGACTCATCTCAAGTCACTCTCTGGCATAGCTAGACGCTCTGCCTTGGCTTCGCAGTTCACCTCCCTGTTAGTGGCGCTCGTCGTCCTACTGCTCCTTCATTGTTTCCTACAATGCTTCGTCCAGCTCTTGCTTCGGTGTTTCTACCACGTTTCGCAATCGATGCTACTCATTCTACTCTACTCGATTAACACAGAACACCCCCTCATAGCAGTTTAACATGAGCAGGGAAGCCACATACGGGGCCTCCTTGTACCACCACAGCCACTTCCGACCTTCGTATCTTCCCTTCGCACTGTCTGCCACAGCTTGTCTTACAATTTTGTAAGCTCCTGGCTGTTGTCCGCAAGATCCCAACCTTTGAGGGACATCAGAGATGATTTATTAACTGCATATCTTCCTGTGGTTGCCGTCTAGCTATCCTTTCATTGTTCTGTTGTAGTGCGTCATCCTGCCCCTGGGCAAATCGACAACATCCGGACCAACTCTACTTCGTATTCCTGCTTTTCCGGTACATCCCTATTGGTGATGCTGCAGTCTACAGGATGCCCACAGCTGTCACCCCCATTCTTCTTAGAAAGTCTTGCTGCTCTATTGGCCAGATTACTACCTCTAGGCTCATACCTTGTGCAGAGATAATGAACAACTCCCTCTATATTTCCTAAGTGAGGGCTACCCAGTGGATTCCCCTCGGTGATTTATAAGTCATGCGAATTTTGAATGCACTGATTACTGTCTGTTCCAGTTTATGTAAACGTTTTGTGTAAAACCTGTGGCAGCTCATTCCACATCTGGTTCGTACTGTTTCTCTTAATTACCAGCCACCCACTTCCTTTTGCCATGATGCAGACATCTTGTCATGACTAGTGATATCAACGGTCATCATTCCTTTTATCAACGCATCCACATGAGCCTTCTCATGCAACCACGACCCTTGCATGTGGTCAAATGTACATGCACTATAGTACTTGCACATATATCTCTCCGGCTGCTTTATCATCCCCCGCTCTTTGACAACTGGATGGAGTGGTGAGACTATCTTCTAAATGGCTAGTCAGGCGGTCAGCCCACCCATGTAGAGCTTGAGGCAGATGCTATTCACTTTTCCAGGGAAGGGGTCTCCATTGAGTTTAGCTAGCTAAACCGTGCCCCCATCAGTGACTTCTTTGATGACATAGGGTCCCAACCAGTGCATGCGGAGTTTTTTGGGGAATTTTTCGAACTTATTGTCATAAAGAAATACTAGATCATTCCCTTTGAAGGTGTGCACCTTGATATGGCGATTGTGCCATGCTTTCTCACACTGTTTCTGTACCTGCTGATGGAATCCATCCAAAAATCATTCCTCCTCCAATTCTTCTAGCTATGTGAGCCTCTCTTCTAGGGCCCTATTGTCTGCCATACTTGTGATTTCCATGATCAACAGACTAGGCACAATATATTCCATAGGCATAATAGCCTCCTTGCCATAGACTAGGCGAAAAGGTGTCTAGCCTGTCAGCTTCTTGCACATCATTCGGTATGCCCATAGCACAGCAGGGATACACAAGTCCCAGTCAGTGAGTTGTGCATTACAGACCTTAGTCAACGCAGTCTCCAAAATTTTGTTGAAGGCCTCGATGGTCCCATTTGCTTGCAAATAGTAAGGTGTACTTTGTTGGTGTTATATATGAAACTCCTCCGTGAGGTGCTGATCATTTCATTTAGAAAATGTGTTTCCCTATCACTCATGAGAATTTTGGGGTAGCCAAACCTAGTTAGGACGTTCTCGAACAAAAATTTTACTACTATCGCAGCCGTGCAATCCTTAATTAGCTATGCCTCAGCCCATGGGGTCAAATGTTTGGCCGTAGTGATGATATAACGTGCACCCATCTTTCCTCATAGTTCAATGCACCCAACGAAGTCGATCGCCCATTTCTCAATTGGTTGTAGCATTATTTGTGGCTGAAGTGGCATTTCATCCCTTCGTGACGGTTTGCCTATCCGTTGACATACATCGCAGGCCTGATAGTATGCTTTCGAATCTTGATGTAGAGTAGGCCACCATAATCTGGCTTAGAGAATCTTCTGGGCTGTGGCGCAGCCTGCATAATTTCCACCAGCAACCCCTCCATGTGCCTCAACCAGGATCTGTTCACGCTCTAATTCTGTTACATATCAATGCAATATTTCATTGTTGCCCATCTTGTAGAGGTGGCCTGCAATTACAGTAAAATCTACTGTGTGTATCACTAGTTCCTTCTTTTGCTAGATAGAATACCCCTGCGCCACAGTGCCCATAGTTAAAAAGTGGATAATATCTTCAAAGTGGCCATCGACAATGTGCACGGCATATAACTGGGCATTCGAAACTCCCTCCTCTAGATTTGTTGGTTCTTCGCCAATGTCAACATGGGACAGGTGATCCGGACCTGCATTCAAACGTCCCGGCTTTACAACAACCTCAAAGTCATATTCTTGAAATAGTAGCAACCATCAACAGATGTGCCCCCCCAACACAGGCTTATTCACTAGGTATTTGAGTGCAGAGTGATTAGTATACATCTTAAAATGTCTGCCATGTAGATAGTGACGGAACTTTTTGGAGTTGCGTATACCATCGACAATCCTTCTCGCTTAGTAGTAGAGTAATTCTTTTCTACTTTGGACAACCTGTGACTTGCAAATGCAATAGGGTGATCAATTCGTTCCGCACCTTCTTGAGTGAGTACCGCACCCAACATGATACACGACGCATCGACATGTACATGAAATTCAACATCCCACTTTGGAAAGACCAAGATAGGGGCAGATGCCATCTTTTCCTTAAGTATTTCCAAGTTTTTGTTACATTCCTCATTCCAGCAATACATAGCATCCTTCTTCAGTAAATGTTCCATTGGAGCCTTGATCTGGGTGTAGTCTTTTATAAACTTTTGATAGCAGCCCGTGTGTCCCAATGTAGCGTGTAGCTACTTTACACTTCGCGGTGCTTGCAAATTTAGTATGACAACGATTTTTGCCAGATCCACCATTAGTCCTTGCTTACAAACCACATGGCCTAGAAAGTTCCCAAAAGGGATGAGGAAAGTACACTTCATTAGGATGAAAGTAATCTAATGCTGGCGGCATGTATCCAACATCAATCATAAACTCGTGACATGTTTCTTAACCAAGCCAAATAAAGTCCAGTCATCTAGGTAGACTTCTAAGAACTTGTGGATAAATTCTTTTAATGCAGCTACCACAATACGGGAAAATATCGCCGGTGGATTCTTCAGCCAAAAAGCCATTACCATATCCTGAAATCAACCCCATTTGGTAGCAAACAGTATCTTGCTTTAATCCTCTGGCGTGATCTTGATCTGATGGTACTTGGAGAATCCGTCTGTCAAGGAGTAGGCTTCCTGCCCACCCACATTTTCTAGTACCTCATTTGTAAAGTGTGTTGGAAATGGATCGCTAACACAAGCACCATTGAGCTTCCACAGATCTATGCAGATGTAGATCTCACCCTTTTGTTTCTTCTTCTGCACAAGCATAGGATTTACCCAATCAGACTCCTCGACTGGTTCAATAATTTCTGCTGCCAGCATTTTGTCCAATTCTTCACGAACCTTTGCTTTGTATTTTGGATTTAGTCAGTATGGTCGTTGTTTCACTGATTTTGCATCTGGATTCAAAGTTATTTTCATCATCCCTAAGTCTCCTAGAATCCCTTTTAGCTCTGTAATTTTTGTAGGGAATAAATCTCAATATTCGTGGAGCAACTCGATGACCTTTTCCACTGTGGCATCATCCCAATAATCCCCAAGCATAGCATACTTCGACTCTTCCTCTGTTCCAATATTTACCTACTTTGTTTTCAATGGTGACATGATGTCTGGATCTTCTATCTCAGGGCCACGCACCTCACGACTACCTTCAGATTCAAGTATATTGATGTTATGTGGGTCATCCTCATCATCTTCTACTTGTACATTGTAACATGCTAAGGCCTGGCTCAATTGTCGCAACCAATCTAACATCATGACTTCTTCTGGTTCTGGCAGTGTTCTAAAGATGGCGATTTTTACTAACGGTAATGTGCCGTCCATTGTATCCATCCACTAACCTTCAAAGAGAAATTTCGACAAAAACCCTTCTCGCAGGATATCCCAGGCCGATGCCATCTCAAAGCTCTATTTCTATATACCAATTCTGGGGACTGACATCCAATGTATGATAAAATAAGTGCACCCATTCTGGTTGAGGCTCCATACCATAAGCTTTGGTCCATTTTCTCAAGTGTATGCATGGATTCTCTCATCCATCATATTTCTCCGTTATTTGTAGCATTGGCTTCCCAAATCTTGTCTACATCATACACCTGCAGCTTTGCCAATCTTTGAAGGTTCCTTCATGGGTACCCCACATCACGCCGGTGTCACATGCAACACCCATTTTAGCGCATCAAACCATTGGTACTCTGGTACCATGCTTTCAAATTTAACCAAGAATTCATCCACTTCTGTCAGTCCATCATACATTAGCAGTTCGCAGGTCTGAGCTTTAACACAATACAAGGATGTTGTCATCATATTATAGTGTAGCGTGGTTACCCCGTTCACACTGTTTTGCCCTTGCTCATCTTCTTCATCTAAATCACTGGTGCATGAGCCGGCGTAGCCCCATGAGGGTCTCCTCTCCTCCTTTGGCCTATGTGCAACAATCTTGTAGATACAATCCAATGCATCATCCCTTTTGTCATTGCACATAGTTTCTGCATAGCGTGGTCCTTCTATTGGATCTAGTGGAACGACTATACAGAGTGACTTCTTCTCAAATATCATCTTCCTTTGTTTGAGGTCAATAACCCCATTCATGTCAGTAGCCTAGTCGACACCTAGCAACACAGGGTACGGGCTATTTTCGTCCACGATTTCAACAACTTCAAAGTCTATCCCGGTACTTGCGCCATCAATATCTACTATAATTCCTTGCAGCCTTCCCATGGGCAAGATCTTCTACTAATTAGCTATCCGCAATTGGATGGGAAACCATTGTAGTGCAGGCTTACCCATGCACTCCAAAGTCTGTTTAGGTAATAAGTTTTCTTCCGAGCCTAGGTCGAAAATGACCTGATCCATCTCGTAGTCACCAATCTGCACCGTTAACTGCATCTCCCAACCAGTCCGCAATGCGTGTCTTCCTACTTTCTGGACTACACAAGGTTCACCCCACCTCGTGCACCTATTAATCACTTCCTGTAACCCTCTAACTACCCTGTTGTCGCAAAGCAGTTTTATGCATGTCACTAAAAAGGTAGTCAACATCGAGGGATCACTATCCAACTTAGGTCGATCGCTACTACCCTAGGTAGAGATGCTCGTGAAGCCTTCCCTAGCTTCCATATTAGTTTTCCCATTGACCTCTCCTATGGCTATGCTGATTCACACTACCATGTTTACCATGGGTTCGTCGTCGCATGGTTCGCATCTCATAATCTATATGTTTTGCGTGGTTATAGGAGGCGCTGCCTTTTTTTCGCAAATTTGCGCTATCAGCATGGGGCAATGTAGCAGCTCATGATTGAATTTCTCACAATACAGACATGATACTCGGGTTGGATTGGTACAATCTTGCACATAATGTCCTAGTCCTCCACAGTTGTAATAGATTAGCTGCCTGTGACCCCTTCCTGGTCCCATTCCACCCCGTCCTCGACTGCATCCTGGGAACCCACTGCACACAAACATCACGGCTGGATCCTGACCTCGCACCTCAGTCTGCATTCTGTAGGCAGGTGCCTAGTCCATCAACATTCGATAGCTGTGACAATTTCTTTCTTCATGACCCACCGATCTACAAAATTTCAAAAGAGCTGCTGGGGGGTCTGGTTGTATTTGGGCAATAGATGGCAGTTGTCAGTGTTGTGCTTCCCTACTACCTGACAAATTGCACACCAGAGTGGGGCAATCACGCTTGGCCCTGCCTGTACCTCTGGTCACAATGGTGTGGGTCCCACTATTACCACAAAATTCACCAAGACCAGATAATGATCTTTATCGTGTCCCTGGCTCCTACACTTTATACACCATACTTCCTCCTGGACTTCCAGGCGCAGTGTTTGTTCTTGTTTTAGCTTCTTTATTTCCAAACACAAATTTTGGACTTGTGCTTGGATTTGCTGAACTCCCAACCCTGGATCCTGTACCGGGGTTTTGTGCAGCCACATTGCTGCCTCCAGCATTTCTGCTTGGGTTGAGATCTTCTGCTGTGACAAGGCCGACTTCAGATATGGCGTTAGTGATGTGATGAACCAAGCGCGGTGTTGTGCATCCGTCAGGGTCATGTTGGCCTCGCGAATGGTGCTTTTCAACCTCTAATCCAAATCCCATGGAGTCTCACCAGGCATCATCATGATCTCTTTGAATCCCAAAACCGACTGTGCTACTAACTTAGGCTGGCTAAACTCCTTTTTTAATTTAGTATGGATGTCCGCTATCCCCACCATTGGTTTGATGCTTGAATACTTCATGTACCATGTTAGTGCTCAATCTTGTAGTGTGCTAACTAAGATGGCTTTCTTGATATTATCATCTGTGATCTGCTGCGTGTTCCATACTGACATTAGTACAAACCGAAATTGTTCCAGGTCTTCGCCTCCTGCTCCTTTGAACAGTGGTGACTGGATCATGTTTACCATAGTTACCCTTGTTCTACCCCTGTCTCTGATTCTCTTGATTTTTCAACCTTTTTTTCTATCGAGTCTCTGCGCTTCACACCAGACACCCCTTATGCAGATCCTAGTCCCAGCAATGTAACCATTTGTTGGCTTATATGGGCCTGACCCAGGTTTGGAAGAGTTATTTAGCCAAACAAATCTAGTAGCTACCGGCCCTTTCGGCAACAGCTTGCGGAGCGTGGACTGAGGTCTCACCTGAGGTAGAAGGGGACGGTGTTGGAACTAGGTTTCCACACCCTAGGGATGTCTTGGTGTGGTCTGGAGGTTTCGTGCACTGGTTTACAACTCCACGTTGTTCGGTACTTGCACAAATCTAGCTTGAGTATATCTTTCTTATTAGTGTGCTATTCTATTAGATGATGTGGCTATCAATTACCAAGGTGTTTAAGAAAACATTTAACCAACAAAATTGATTCATGTATTAAAATAAACCCAGATTTATACTCATTCCAACCATAAGAAGATAAGATTAAACAAATATTATGACGATTCAAAAGAAACACAGAATTCTAGAAGAAACTTATCTTTATTTCCACTTTGTCCTTAATACATCCAGATTCGCCCTACACACTCAGCTGCAGGGGTCCACGCACACAGCTATAGACTTTCTAGGCCTCTGAGCACACAGCTATAGAGCCTCTACCTACTACCCCAATCCCTTGACTCGGACATACAGATGCTTTCCAAATATCTTTTTCAAGAACCCATTATGTTTCATATTCTTCAACTGCCACTTTCTCTAACCATAGAGCCTCACTCTATTTATACCCTTCTTTGGCCCATGATCCCTATGCGGGCCGACTCTATTTACATTATTTTTGGGTAGACTACCCTTTGACTCAATCCTACTATAATTCGTGCTCTGCATACTTCGGAGTTTTTACAATAATTTGATCCTACTTTTTGGGCTTTCTGCCCCAAAACCCGTTTCGCGGGACCTCCGCTACCCAACACTTGGGTAGCATGAACAGCAATGGTGACACCTTCATGTGAAGAACAAGGTTGTCATTGATGACGTGACGTGGAGACTAAGTGAAGGAATTGATGAAGATTGATAGGGCTTGGTCAAGAAGACATTGGGAGCCATGAAGTACAACTAAACACATATTGATGAAGTAAAGCAAGGGCTAGAGACCAAGAGATTCGAGCCTTGAAAATAAAAAGGTTGGTGTATTGGAAGTTAGGGTTGGATCCCTAGAGGATTAGAATCCTCAAGAAACTAGGTTGGATCCTAAACCAAACATAGGGTTGGAGCCCTTGAGATTGGCGCCTCAAAATTTACAAGGTTGGTGCCTTGGAAAGTCTAAGTCAGTGCTTGGCACATTATAGGTTTGAGCCTAGGGAATTTAAGATCAGTGTCTTCATCTAGGGTTGGAGCCATACATATATTGTACTTGATTTATTATAAAGAATAAATTAATAAAACTATTTATTCTTATTTTTCATTTTGTGTTCTAAATATAATTGATCTAACTAGTAAAAATAACAATTGAAAAGAAATATTGATTCACCCCCACTCTCAGTATTTCCAAAGGTTTCTGTCATTACTGTTTTAAATTTCTATAAAATTAAGTTGAATGGAAATTTGTGACTGAAAGATTTCAATATCTTGTTCACATCTCGAAAAATGCACATGAGTTAGAATCTTTTGAACCCCTCCCATCATACCTCAATGTTAGAGCTTCTAAATCTGAGATGGACAAGGTTGTTGTCCAAAGTGACCCTTTGTCCTCTTCCCATCAAAGAGCTCTAGCTCCGTAGGACGAGGTGGGAGAATTTGTGAACCTACCTATTGAACTATCACCTCCTCCCACCACATATGCTCTCGCTTTTTGCAAATATTTGAACTACACAACTGATGGTATCACAAGGTCTCATCCCCTTGACCTCCATCCTATGGTTCCCTTAATCCTCTAGATTTTGCTTTGTTGTGTTCATCTTTTCTGGATTATACATGTGATGTTCATGAGGATGAAGTTATGGACGACGTTGGTGTTGGGAAGCCAACCAATGCTATCATTTGTTATGAGTATGTGTGGGAATATGAACAAGAAGTTGCGTGAAGGATGACCTCCTTCTATCTGCACCTCATCCGCTTTATCCTATCATGTTCTTTGATTCTGCCATTTCTTATTTTTCTTGTGAAAATTTATCCTGAGATGTTTCTACTTCGGATCATTCACAGAAAGCACAGGATGTCAGTCTGTCATTTCACTATGGGGAGGACAATCCTTTCTTCACGAATCCACCTGACCTATCATCTTTCATTTCGAGAAATTCAAATGGTGATCTTTTTCTTCATCAACCCCTCTGTATGATTCACCAGATCATGAGGATGTCCATGTCTATCTGAATTTTTTTGATCATGGTTGTCGTGATATTTTCACTCATTCATTTGATCATGATTCTAATTCACCTACTATTGATCTCTCTAGGCCACTAGTCTTTGATGATCCATCTTCTAATGAAGAGGAAACACCTCCAATTGACGAAGCACTTCAACCCAGGCTGATGGTCATGTCAGGTTCTCATATCCTCGAGTTCAGTTTCACTTCTGATCAGAAATTTGCTAAATCTCCCTAGGCTCCTCGTCACACACTTATTCATATTGAAAATCAATCTAGTTTACAGTTTCCAGATCCTCCAATAGAATCACACAATCCTATCGCTCATGCATTGGAGGAGTCATACGTAGTAAGCACTATTGCAAAATGAAAATTTTCTTCCTTCTTCACGTTTTCTCCTTCGTCACGTTTGAAAGAGTGTACATCCTTTTCATCCATGTGCAATGTGACACAACACCATCATACATCTGCAGGGTGCCTTTCATGTGCTTTCAATCATTTCTTTTATCTACACGCATTCAAACTTCGAGCAATTTGGTTTTACATTGCTTTATCTTTCTTTTTTATTGGTTTTATTAAATATATTTCTTGTTCATCATGCCATCACCTATATGGGTCAAACAATGCACTGGTGGCTACATTAGAAATATTACTTCACATGAATTGGCCCATGCCCCGCTTAGCTTAGGAGTAGGAGTAGTGTTTGCTTTCTGGTTGTTTTTTTCTTGCTTAATTTTTTTTTCTTATTTCTTTCCTTTGCTTATTTGTTTTCTTATGCACCCTTAGGATTAGTTTCCCCATGAAACCATGTTTGGGCTTCTTGAGACAAGCATGGAGAAATAATAGGACTTGTAAAACTATCAACATTTGGTTATCTACCTATTCCCTTTCCTTGTGAAGATATTTCGTTTCTTTCAGTCGATGATACCTTGATGGAATATATATTCCTTTTAGAGAGAATCTTCATGAAATCACATGCTTGCACTTCTAACTAATCATTTTTCTATATTCAGTTAACCCTTGTCAACTTAGTCAAGTAGAGCAAGGTGAAGGGGGAAAACCTTAACAAGTATGTCAGAGGTATATATATTCATCGTACTTTGAAGGGACAACCTCTTATGTTCTCAATAATTTGGGATTCCTCTTTCATCCATTGAATAAATAAGTGCATATGTACATTTCTTTGAAAATGAAAAAAATGAAATGAAAATAAAATAAAATAAAGGAGAAATAAGAGGAAGACGTCCTATGCAGAGAGGTGAAGCAAGTAACTCCACTAGGGAACTTTCCAGGTTCGCTTACATCGGAGCAATGATTGTGTTCCTGAAGTGACTTCGTCAAGGTACTAACCAGGCCTGCTAGAAGCAGAGCAACATGAGATATGAAACTAAAATTCGAATAATCTATATTACTTGTGCATCAATATACCCCTCATCCCCAATTGAAACAACTTAGTAAATTTGCTTGGTATGTGTGTTATTGATAAAGAGAATGGTAGGGACTACATCTTTAACTCAAGCTAGTGAAGAAGTCATGATGATCAAAGAATTGTACAATACTTCCAGAAGAGTTAGACTACTTTTCATGAGACAAAGTCCATATAGAGAGATGGAGTACTACTAGTGTGTTGCCAATGTTGGAGCGGCCACAGCCACCCTCCAAAATTTTTCCTATGCTTCATTTTGGAGCATCCCTCCTAAATCACAATAGCTTATCTCGCACTAACCTAAGTACTTATGATTTAATGAAGCTTTATATTTTTCATTATGGCTTGTGTTTTCTTACGTTGTTTACTGTATAGCCTGCAAGCCAATCTCTTGACTTGGCTTCAACCTGGTTCTAGGCTTGCCTTAGTGGACTACACATTCCTTGAGGGAAACCTTCCTTGCTTTCAGGAATTGCACAGTCTAAGCCATCAGTGAGCCTTCACCTCAAGAATTTCACAAAGCCAGCTAATTTCCAAACTTCATCTAGGAAACTGCGCATAACTGCTATAGGATAAATGCATGGTGCATGGAGAATGAATATACCCTCAAAGGTCTTCCCGGGACCTTTGGCAGACTGTAAGATTATCTGTAGCCGTCACAAAGTTACATGCATGTCCATAAACATTAACTAACTATCAAATCGAAATAGAGGGATTACCTCAAGTCTCTGTGTAGATTTGCTAGAGAGTTCAATGCAACTAGGTGGAAGTCCCCTGAGCCAGCTCCAGATCAATTCCTGCACATGGAAGAGACAAGCATAGTTACAACATACAATCTTGATAACTAATATATGAATACATAAATACATCTAGTTACACATAAATAATCTACTCATGCTAAAAGTTATTGGACAAACAAATAAATGAATTACAGTACCAACACCACACAGTAGACAGTACAACTGCACTTCTATATTCATGTCGGAAGAGTGATTACAACCATCTATTGCATCAGCCTTCCCTTACCCCTCTAGCTTCTCTTTCTCTTTCCCTTCTTACCAACTTCTTATGCTTAGATTTGAGACTATGCTCATCAATCAAGTAAGATATCCTTTCAAATGATCTGACCTCTATCACCATAGCCCTAGCCTTGCTTATGTAGCAATTGAGTTAGGGTTGCCAAGTTCCTCCATGAGTTCCTTAGGGTAAAAGCAATGAAGTTGCCATGATTTTCAGCTCTTTTCCATTTTCCTCCTTCATTAGGATTAGAAATCCCCCAAACAAGTTGAAATTGAGATGTTTCCTTGCTTTTCTTGAGTAGATTTAGGAGCAAATATCTCGATATTTATGAGTCAATTCGCTCATTTGACCCTTAGAACTTCATTAGGATCCACTAATGTTGTTCCCGAACTAGCAATGAGAGTTAGTTGGGTCACTAATGCACCCTTAGGCTTGCAGAGAAGCTTTATAAAGTAGGTTGTCAGTGCATAGCCAGCTTTAGTGTGGAAACAAGGCATTTGATCTTGGTCTTTGCTTCAGCTATCATGTCTTTCCCCTCTGAGCTGATGAGGGGGTCAATTTGTTGTATAACAAATGCCCCCTAAAGTGTGAGATTAGAGGTTGTGACAATGGCTGAAATACTTTACTTAACTGTAATTTTCCTTCTTCGACAAAAAGAGAGAGAGGATCGGAGCTTCGGGTGGTATGGGAAACTTGATACAACACATATATATAAAACTACTACAATCATGTCCTAAGTCAGGCATTCCCTTGCTTAGTAGCTATGTTAGAGTGATTTTATCCAAAGAGATATGACGATGCTGGCCACCGATAAGCACAATGCAGATCCGATGTCATAATAGAATCATCCTGATAAGCTGTCTCCAAAAAATAATATACACAACTTGGGAGAGGAAACAAGGCTAAGTGATGTAAGCCTCTACCCAAGGTCTTGATTTCTGCTTCACCAAATAGCATAGATCAATACATGTGAATATATGCGTTGATGTCGAGCATGCACAAAATCATTTGATTACTAGACAATAACATATACCATTAACAGATGCGAGGAAGGCCACCAATAATGGTGATGGTCCCCAAGATGCACAGTATAATCTAGAGAGTGTGAAAGATGTTTTTGTCGTCAAACACCCGTAGAATCGCTTAACCAGGAGCCAATAATGAGAACCCCTGATCAAACACAAGGCGGCCTGCCACTAATGTCTGCAAGTACCAAGGCACTGAATGTGTTTCTAGGTTGTCTTCCTAGAGAGAGTGTTGAAGTCGATAGGAAGATACCTGTCAAAAGGTAGGCAATAATGTGTCCTACATCAATCTACATGAAATATGACAAAAATGATTTGTTTTTTGAGGAATCTTTGAGCATTGGGTCTAAACAACAAAGGGCATGATGAAAGGATATGCTTGATGGGTTGATGGAGGAAACAAAAGGTTAACCCTTGAACAATAGAAGGCATGACAACAATTTTAACCATGCAGCACTAGACTCATGAACACCAAAGACTGTTAAGATACAGAGATGCAATAACATCAGACTATTTAGGCTAAACTCATAGGATGGTAGGATTCAGATTAAGAGGCCGTCATGAGGAAGGTTTATCTGAGGGAGTGCCATGTTCAAGGGAACGACTACTGCCAAACCACGCTTTCTAATATTGAATTCAGTTGTATTGTCTACTTCCCTCGTCTGATTAGTTTAGTGAGTCCAAATGGGTAAACTCGTCAATCTTTTCATATTTTAATAGTTTGAAAAGGACCACGAAAAGAGAAACTCTATGCCCTATCTGATTAGTTTAATGAGTCTAGACAGGCAAACTCGTCGATCTTTTCATGTTTTGAGAGTCTAAAAAGGATTGTAAAAAGAGCGACTCTATATCTTGCCTGTGTAATTTGAAGAGTCCAGACTCGACAACTCGGTGGTCTTTTCATATTTAGAGAGTTTGAAAAGATCGTAGAGAATGACTCCATGGTGGTCCCTTTGTCATAGTTGTTAACCCGGTGTGACAAAAGGTTAATAGTATACCTGGATCAGTTACTTTTCTATGAGTTAATCTATTGAATCTGGATAAAGAGAAACTTATGTTCAATAGATGTCGACCTCATTTTCTTACGAATACGAGGAAACGGACTAAACTCATTTTTCGTCGTGAATTTTTAATGAGTCACATGACGACAAACTCAATACCTTCATCAAATTTTAATGAGTCAAATGAAGAAAACTCAAAGTATTTTTTTTAATTTATTGAGCAAGGAAAAAGAGGTAAAAGAACTAATCATTCCTTCTTCAAAGATTTAACGAGCTCGAAGAAGGGGAAATGCTTGGGGATTTTTCGTTTTAAGAGCGAGAAATGGTCCCAAAAAAGCAATTGCTCTTGTTGCTTCCATAGATTTTTAACAAGCCCAGTGACAAAAAATCAGGATTTTTTAGATTAACGAGCGAAAAAAGTACCGAAAAGAATGCTTGGTTCATCGTTATAAATTTTTAATGAGCCTAAAGCAAAACTCGGGATTTTTTCATTTTTATGAGCAAGAAAAAAGCGCCTAAAAAGAATGCTCCAATTGTCTTTTTTAGTTTAATGAGCTAGAAAAAGAGCGAATAAGAGTTGCTCAAACCATCATCGTATGTGTTTAACGAGCCCAACAATGATTGACTAAAAGATTTTTTAGTTTTTGAGAGTGAGAAAATATCCATAAAAGAAAAGTGCTCTTTGAGAATTGCATGCAGCTTTTACTATTTTTCATTCCTGAAGGTACTTTCATCAAAAGCGGAAAAAGTATAAAAATCAGCAATTCCTATCCGTATGGGTTGATGCATGATAAAAAATCATGGGGAATGGACTAATTTCTCTTTAATGATTTCAAAAAATCATGTCTCCAAAAATAAATATAAGGAAGTGTTTTGAGCTTTCGCATTCACCATTTTCACTATTTGAGATTTGTGAGAGCATTTTGGAGCTAAAGAGGAGCAGATTTTTCGCGGACCATTGCAGGAGATCCAGGTGACCATTCGACGTGTCGTCAGTCCCAGGTAGAGGCTGAAACCTTTCTCTATGCATTTCTTAACCTTTCTTGATAGTTTTAGGGGTGGATTTTTGCAGATTTGCGGTGCCCTAAAGCAGTGTTTGCATGCTAATGCCCTCTAGATGGCTTGTAGGGAGTGTTAAATGCTCTATATGACCTATTGGAGAGCATTAATCCTCCCTTTGTACCACTGAGGGGAGCATTAGAGCTGAAGGGCGCAGTTTAAAACCTCATGCAAGGATTCCTAAAGCTATTTTGCCCCAATTTAATTGTTTTTAGGGTTATTTTGCGCAGGTTACAAGCCATAATGACTAGTCTATGGAGAGAACGGGCCCATGATAGCTAGGAATTGCTGATGCAAAACAATCTAGCATGCATACTTGCATTGCGCTATTGTGGTTTACTGAAGTATGCAAAGTTGGAGCTGATGAAAGGGCGGGAGGATTTATTGAGATGGATTATCCAGTGCTGGGATGAACATGAGCAAGTGTTTAGGATTGCAAATCAGGAGCCGGTTATTGACTGTGATGACAAATACTTTTTAGCTAGTTTGTCGTGCCGTGGTGCACAGGAAAACCTCACCAGGGGTAGGCCAGATCCACGATCTACCCTAGAGCTAGTGCAATCCTACTGCATCCCTGAAAGCGGACTAGTCAGCAAGAGAGTCCCCATAGAGAGGATAAGGTCCAGGTCCATGAGGGAAATTTTATGGTTGATTGTGTAGTTGATGGGGTCAAAGAGTCCCCATGTTATGATAAAGGCCCAAATGTTGCTTGCAGTTGACTGTGTCCAGCCACAGATAATCAACTGGTGTGAAGGAGTGCTTCGCCAGTTGAAGGTATAGTTAACAGCATGCAAGACTCGAACCCAACCCAGTTTTGGGTATGGTACTCTCATGGTTTCATTTATTCTTGAGAGGGTACCTATTATTCACCCAAGGATGAGCTTAGGTCCCTTTGATCTGAGGGAGTCGAGGCAGGGCCAATGATCATCACTCGATCCTCGCATAGGAGGAGGACCGATCTGGCATTTCTTCGAGGAAGATTTCTTCTAGTGTCTTCGTGTCCAAATTGTGATGATTGATGACTATGCTTATGAGGGCATGGACTTTACTGGCGACCCTAACTTGATGCTACCACCCGGGACTAACTGGGGTCCTCAAGGAGAGAATTATTTCTAAAAGTGCTTCAAGTATTTTTTAGCTTTTGAATTTTTATGTAATGTTTTTATAGGCGAAATAAGTACTGACATGAAGCTTTATGCTTAGCACAAATGTGGCACCATTACGACCTATAGGCAAACCCCACCATATGCGATGAGGAGGCCAACTACCTGCTGGGGGTTGATGCCGACAGTCTTCGCGAGGTTCTAAGGAACCTGGAGGGCTTGAGCATGGGTGTCGCCCCCCTTCCTATGATGGAGATTCTCGCTAATATGCAGCAAACACAGTTGGTGTACCTGAGCAGTTTCTAGTTCCTCTTCGGAGGGTACCTAAAGCAGTTTTAGCATTTAAGGAGCAATAGGCTCTTTTTAGTATGTGTTTTGGTGTAGCCCATGGGTGTTTATAGCTGGGATTTAGTAGCCATTTTGTACTTAAAAGACCCAAGTTGTGGAACATTTTGATGTAAAAGACTGGATTTTGATATATATCTATATATATATATAATATATATAATATATATATATATATATATATATATATATATATATATATATATATATATATATATATATATATATATATATATATATATATCTATATATATATATACAGACATTTTGGTATTTTGATGGCATAAATGTTTTTTAAATGTTTTTGTAAAATTTTTAACTCAATAAATTTTTACTTTTCATGCATGCTTCTATACTGAATGAGATAGATGCCAATCTAATATATACTTAGCTAATGAATCAACAATTGAATTAAATTATCTAGGAATGTGTGCATATGTGATTATTTCAAATTGACGTTCTAGGAGTCGTACCCTTAAATAATGACGTAACCAGGTTGGATTACGAATGTGATAACGATTTGTCAATTGCATAACAACTAGCTGGGAGTCTAACCTGACCACCAGATTGGAGACATCCCTTGATGACGCTTCCGTGAGAAGTTAAATTACAGACATGTACTCAGTAATATTGTTGGTGGAGGTACCAAGAAAGACTCCTCCGGAACAAAATAGTTCCAACTCGGGTGTGTAGATGACCTAAGAAGTTGATGCAATGTGCCATGTGTGACGACTGGCACCATCCATGTATCCTATGTAGGCTAAGGGTAACGAAGACATCTGCATTGCAAGAAGGATGTATGAGACAAATAATCCAATAAATATCAAAACAATCCAATCATACCAAAAAGGGAAGAAAAACTTATGAATACATAAAATTACAAAGCACATGCCTAGTGCAATACTAGGCATAATACTCTTTCAGATAGAGCCCATTTCTGGGCTCCGCGAATGGGACTCCTTCCCAGTCTTGTAGTTCATATGCCCCTTTTGAGAGGACTTTCTTGACAACATAGGGACCTAGCCTTAAGGGTTGAAGTGTTCCTGCCCCCAAGAGGTCATGTTTTTTATCATAGAGCAAAACAAGATCTCCCTCTTGGTAGGAACGAGGCTTGAAATTTTTGTCATATTGGGTTTTTACTTAGAACTTGTGAGCCTCAAGTACCAATTCAACATCTCGACAAGTTTCATCCAGTTGATTAAGGTATAGTAAGCATTATTCTTCATCAGTAGTTCCTGGCAGGAGTTCAATGGCTATTTGTAGGGAAGTGATCTAACACTCAATGGGTAAAATTACTTCCAGGCCATAATGTTGGCCGGATAAATCGATCTTGCACACAAGACAGATATCCCTAGTATCAAAAGATAGTCTAGCAACAAACGGACAAACAAACCTATCTTTCTCTAGACATATGTGATTTATAAGTAAATACTACAAAGGTGTTAAGATCCTACCTTAGATCCAATGCTTGTTTGTAGTAGTCATCCTTCAATTATTCAAAAGAGTTACCTTTGAGGACTTGCAATCGCAAACAAGCAAAAATTAAATAGCACTTGCATAGCAAATATCATAAATCATGTCTATTATGGTGATCAAGGAATCCATAAAATAAACCATGAATCAACAAATTATTGAGAAAAACAAATTTAGTTGTATTAACTTCGAAGTAGAAGAACATTACAACCTTTTCAGCCTTGATGTTGAACAAGCTCTTCCTGGGCTCCGAAACAGGAATTTCCTTTACTTTGACAAGCCTTGCATTCCTCCAAATGAGATCTTAGAGGTATGTAATCTCTCCTCATAAAAACTCAACTAAATAAGACTAAGTTCCAGTAGCATTTCACCTCAAAAATATTCAGCTTCTAACCTCTCTAGTAACCAACCCAATGCTTCTTTTTATAGTGCAGAGGAGGAGCTTACAGGTCCACCCATGAAGGGATAGAATCCTCCTTCAAAGGTATAATCTCCTCACATCAAGGGGTTAGTTCCTTAAGGTATGGGATGCATGAACCTTAAGAGAGCGAACTTGTCATCTCAAGTTTCCTTCCAGAAGCTTCTAGAAATGACTAAAAGTGAGTTTTTCAAAATATATTCGCATGTTTTTAACTTTTACAGGGGTCCGCACCTTTAACACAGAGACAGTGTGGTCAGGTGCGCAGGAGACTTGACCAGTAGGTGCAGGACTGCAGGTAATACAAAGAGAAAGTGCGGAACCAGAGTTTTAAAGACTTTGAGGGCTTTTCTCTTACTTTCAAGGCTTGATATGAGGAACTGATGCTTTAGACTTACAGAGGGGGAATGTACGAGTGGTAATGAACTCACACAGGTAGCAAAATGTCAAGGTGACAATTTTTAGTGCAATAGATTGCCCCCTAAAATGCGAAGTCTGCAATAGATGAAGATAGAGTCTGTGATTTATGAAGAGTGAAGTACTTTATCATTTCAAGGATCATCCTGTGGACACCCCAGTCGGAACCTATAAAAACATTCAATGCAAAATATATATATGTAGACATATCATTGTTGTGGTAGGCATTCCCATACTCAGATCAAAACTGACTAGAAAACTGACTAAACTGTTCTGATACAGGAATCATTTTGTAATACATCAAGAGTATAGACATGTGTAGACACAGTATGGACGTAGCCATATGTTTATGAATAGTCCAGTGTATAATGAATAACAAAATTCCTCGTAGCCTGGATGGTAGAAACTAGATCCAGGGTCTTGATTTTCGCTTCCTGAACTAGTACAATTCTATCCATGTGAATGAATGTGTCGAAGTCGAACATGGTAGAAACCACTTGATTACTAGTCAATGATGTGAACTGTTAACAAGTGTGAGAGAAAACCACTAGTAATGTCAATGGCTCTCAAAGTACTCAGTACAATCCATGAAATGTGAATAAATGAGTTGAAGTCGAACATGTCATATAATCATTCAATCGAAGGTCAATGATGCAACCTATCATCGAAGGAGAGAAACCTACCACTAGGGTATGTAGATTTCAAGAAAATAATGATTTCTAGATAAACTTTCTAGATAATGAGCTGAAGTCAATAGAAAGCGATCTGTCGTAGGCAAGCCCACAACACGAAATCATAGATCAAGTTTTGAAGAAATATATTGGCAAGGACTGACACAGGGATGGTCAAAATGGATGACAGATATCTTGCAGATGAACGGTTTGTTTGAACTATTCTCTTGAACACATAACAACACTGCAGATGGCTCGGTGACAATTGACGCAAAGATAATACCCAGAAACTAGCTGAAAACTTTCAAAGTGGTTTGATTAACCGTAAGGAAAAAGATTTTCCCAACCCAGGTGAACAAAAAGTGTCATGTTCAAGAGTGATTAATGGCTTTTTACAAAACAAAGTGTAATAAATAGGTTCATTTTTCTCTCTTTTCCCCCACCATTTCTGGCAAGTACCTCTTTACTTTTGACAAGCTTGAGGAGGATAACATTTTCTTATTTATAAGCTCATCCTTTAGATGAGTCCATATTAGTTTAAAATTTGAACCCTAAGAAGGAGTGGTTCGTTCCTGTTTAAAATTGAACAGGTCCTTTACTGTTAAATTTTAACGAGTCCAGTATAGGAAAAACTCGGTGTTTTTCAATTTTAGGGAGTCAGAAGAAAAACTTAAGAAAACTCCATGGGGGTACTTTTTCTTAAAATAATCCCTCAGTTCCGAAAAAGGATAAAATAATATAGGAGGGATGACATTTCCAATACTTTAACGAGCTGGAAAAGGCAAGCGCTTAACAATCTTTTCATATTTAATGAGTTTGAAAAGGGTTTAAAGAGGACTCTATTGACTGTAATTAGTCAACATATACCCTTTTCATAAATAGTCCATTTCAGTCCGTAAAAGGGGTAAACTTATACTGAAGGGATGGTTATTCATTTATTATAACGAGTTCGAACAATCAAGTGCTCGGTAATATTTTCAATTTTCGAGAGTCTGAAAAGGGCTTAAAGAGGACTCCAATGTTTCGCTTTTTCATAAATTTGTGTCCCTCAAGCCTGAAAAAGTATAAAATAATACTCAAGAAAAATTCTTGACCATTACGATCAAGGAGTACTTTTCATAATTAGTGGCCTTGACCCGAAAAAGTAGAAAAGTGATCGAAGACACGTCGTTTCGTAACCAGTATCGAACTTGAAATGACAAAAGTCCGGCGATCTTTTCATGTTTATACGGTCAGAAAAGAGCTGAAAGTGGACCGCTTTTTTAATTTTGTTTAATGAGTTAAAAAGGGAAAAACTCGGCAATCTTTTCATATTTTACGAGTTAGAAAAGAGCTTAAAGAAGACTCATCCCAGAGGAACGAGTGGTATAAAGGGTAGCAACTGGTTCCGACAATCGTGGAACTACTCAAAACATGTAATGGTTAAAAGGTTGGCTAATAAAACCACTCATCATTGCGGTCCCTCAGGAAAGGGAAAAACAACCAAGTGAAAGCATATGATCAGCTAAAGAGATGGTGGCGATGGAATGAAACAACTAAGGCTCATCTAGCAGAATGTAGCGGATAAAAACGACAATCACGAGCTGTAAATCAGATATGGGTTCTTTTTTACACAAGCTTGAACCATGGAGAACTCTGCTTGGATTCGGTTTCATGTTTACACAAGCCTGAAATGAAAACCTATGCTTGTTATAAGTTCGCATGCCCCCAGCATAATGACTCAAATCGAGGTACATGCCCCCCAAGCTTCATTGCATTCAACGAGGTGGATGGAATGAAGGTTCACTGTCAAGGGAGTTGTTTCATTTTTAAATGAGGTTGACACAGTAAAATAACTATCCTCATAACCCTTGTTTCATTTTTTAACAAGGTTGGCACAAGATCAAGAACTTTCCTCATGATCCTTGTTTCATTTTTTAACGAGCTTGACACAAGACAAGGAACTATGCTCTAGACACTCGGTTTCATTTTTTAATGAGGCTGACACAGGAACAAACTATCCTTGGGACAACCGGTTACATTTTTTAAGAGGGTTGAGACAAGAACAAACTATCCTCCAAACACCTGGTTTCATTTTTTAACAATGTTGACAGAGCAACAAACTATCCTCGGGACTCCTGGTTTCATTTTTTAACGAGGTTGACACAGGAACAAACTATCCTTGGGACACCCAGTTTCATTTTTTAACGAGGTTGAGAGAGGAACAAAATATCCTCAACACATCTGGTTTCATTTTTTAATGAGGTTGACACAGGAATAAACTATCCTCAAAACATTCGGTTTCATTTTTTAACGAGGTTGACACAGGAATAAACTATCCTTGAAACATCCAGTTTCATTTTTTAACGAGGTTGACATAGGAATAAACTATACTCGAGACATCCGGTTTCATTTTTTAACGAGGCTAACACAGGAACAAACTATCCTCGAGCTTGATCAGGAATCAGAAAATGACTATACAGCTCGATATGTAATTTCAAAGGGACTCAAAGGCATCACGCCATCAAATGAATCCACCTCAGAATCGGAAGGTATGATTCGAGGATCATCAAAAGTAACAGTATTCGATGAAATCATATGAATATTTGCAATAGAAGGTGATACATTAGGAGGAGGGAAGGAAAAAGTTCCCAGCAAACCAAAATCTTTAATCAAACCTATGCCAACATCCTTGTAAGGGATAGTCGTTTTACCGATGTGTTGAATACTATCTGTAGAGGCTGGGTCAATTGAGAAATAAGTTAGCTGGTCTATCCTAACGATCTTTCCATTATGAGGAAACTTGATAAGCCAAAAGACCGATGAAACAATAACAGTCATAACATAAGACCAACTGCGACCTAGGAGAAGGTTGTAATCTAGAGGGGCATCAACCACTTCCACATCTAGATTAATGGTTTTGCCTTCGACCCCTATAGGTAAATCCTACAAAATACCAAAAGGATGGAACCCTTAGCCATCAAAAGCCTTTAGAATTGTCGTAGACTGATTGAGTGTGGGAGAACCAAGCAATTTCCAACACTGCATCGACATAATACACGTAGAAGCCCCTTCATCAATCACAGTCCAAAAGCAAGGTCTGTTTTTGACTAAAACTAGAATCTGGAAAGCCATTTGACGAGGTAGGTGGGGTGTACTATTCTCTAAATTGAATATTATTAGGTTCGAATCCTGAATATCGATAGCTCCTATCGCATACAATAGTAATTTACACAGTGCTGGGCACGATTGCAGCACTTCCAAAGTCGACAATGTTGAAGGGGAAATAGCTAAGTCTTCAACAATGTTGTAATTCTAAGCAGCTCTCGCGTGTGGATTGAAAGCTGATTTACGAAGTACACCTTTAGTAGGTGGTTTGATTACTAAGTCAAGGTTGGGTTTATCGATCTGTAGTGGATCAGAACCAAGAGGAGGTGTAGTTGATGTGTTTGAATTAGAAGATTCTGCTTCTTTACCACCAATAGGATTTTTACTACCATAATCTTGCGATCGCATCGCGATCCTGACATGAGACATCATCATAATGGGTTCTTCTGAGTCATTCAAGGAAGAAGCAACCATCTTACTATCTTGAGTAGGAAAAGGATCCTTCAAGACAGTAGGCATTTGGGAACCTTTAACGAATTTCGAAACCTCTGCTTGATGTGGGCATTCTTTGGTAAAATGATCCTCGTCGCAAATGAAACAAGGATAGAGAGGTTTCCATTTTTCGTCAGTATATTCATTTTTATCCATTTTATCTTTTGAATTTTGTTTGTTTTTCTTCTTCCCCTTCTCTTTACTACCAGATTGTGATTTGGTCATAGATGAATCTACGACATCGACATCGACAGAAACTTCAGCGGAAGAATCTCCTTTCGGGGAATCAGGTAAAGTTATTATAGGAGAAGAATTCTTTGAAGATTTCTTCTTACTTTTAGTACTAACTGAACCAATCATACCATCAACGGCATGAGACCCCAAAGAACTGTAGTTATTTAACTGTGTTTTGGAAGATCAGAGATTTTTTCATGTAAATTACCTGACTGCATATAGACAAGGCCAAGGTACTGAGCCTGAGAAATGACTTGCTCTTCAGTGACATCTCCTCCCTTAGCTACATCTTTAGTGATTTTAGGTAACAATGATTTAATGAACCATTCTGCTAAAATTTGATCCAGAATGAAAACTTTCACTAAACGCCTTCTACGTCACCATTCATGAATATGATCAGAAATATATGTGGACGTGGATTGTTTTAGTGAAGTTAACAATTTCGCGCCATTGTCGTATCTGATAGGCAATTGAAAATGAGTTAAGAAAGTAGTGGCTAACTGATTGAAATTATAAAAAGAGCCTCGTGGTAACTCAATGTACCATTTGGCGGCAAGACCAATAAGAGTTCATTGAAAAAGACCCAATCAAATTGAATCATCAATGATTGAATTAGATGCACACCAAAGGTGATAAGTCATAATGTGATTTGACGGATCCTCTCCTGACATACCCTCGAATTTCGGGATATCACTAGGCAACTTACTAGGCATTAGCGGCCAATACGGAAGATAGTAAATTGGATCGTTCATAAGGCGCAACAAATCAGGTAAATCCAGTTGCAGTAAATGGTAACTGATGATTAGGGTTGCGAAAACCTTGAGTAATGAGACCAGTTCTAGGAGGAGGATATCTAGGATAACCTAGAATCATATTTGCATTAGGAATGTTATAACCTCTTGGAAAACCAAGATTAACCGGACCAAACTCAGGTTGTTGAGGTTGTTGATAAGTATAGCCAGGATACGATTGATACTGATAAATTGGGTTTTGTACAGTATGACCGAATTGATACTGTCCCCGGTATGGTTGATAAGTGAATTGCGGTTGACTTGTGACAATCGTACTTGGACCAGCTTGTCCTGCAGGCATCTGGACCGAAGTCTGAACTATAGGTCCTGACTGTGGCACAGAGACTTGAGGAGTTTGCACTGATGTAGGGATAGTAGAAACCAGAGCTACAGATACTCCATAAATAGGTGTGGTAGGTTGAACAGAAGTTGCAGTAGTTGCAGTAGTTTGAGGTGGAGTCTAAGGTGTGCTAGGCCCAGGATGCTGAACTAAACTAGGTGCAGGGGTTTGAACAGTAGGTTGGATAGGTTGCTGGGTTGGACCAGAAACCAAAGGCTATCCAGGTTGATTAGACAACTGCACATTAGGTTGCATAGTCTATTGAGTTTGAGGTGGATTCCACACCATGTTCATTCTGGGGTATGGACTCATAAAAGGTTGTGCATATGGAGGACCATGACCTGGTTGAATGTAGGGCTGATAATTAAGTGGTAAATTTCCAGCTCCTTGTAAAAATTATTGACCAGAAGGTGGTTGGAAACCTTGAGTTGGGTACTGACCTTGAGCTTGATAACCTTGAGGCACGTACTGAATTTGGGGTTGACCTTGGGGTATGTACTGTCTTGAAGATTGAAAATCATAAGGTAGCCCTCCAGACAGAAACGGACTACCTTTGAGTTGCCCCCCAGGTGGTAACTGACTACCTTGAGGTTCCCCCCTAGGGGGTAACTGACTACCTTGAGGTTGCCCCCCAGGTGGTAACTGACTACCTTGGAGTTGCCCCCCAAGCGGTAACTGACTAACTTGAGGTTGCCCCCCAGGTGGTAACTGACTACCTTGAGGTTGAGGATTTGGAATACCACTAGACATCATATGGATTTGCTTTGCATTCAACGTTTGAGTTCCATTACTACCAGTTGATAACTCATGTTTAGTCAGTTGAGGAGTTGCTCCTGAAAAAGTACCAGAGAGTGACTGGTACCCCAAAGGAATAGAAGGACTTCCATATAAAAATGTTTCCGATGATTGGGAAAACATAGATGACCGTCTTGACATGATTGAAGAAGGATAATAACCTCTTGGTGTAGGATGAAAAGGAATTCGAGGTGGTGAAAAACTAAGACCCAGTTTTTACTCAGGAGGTTTCCCCTGAAATCTACGAGATTGTCTCGGTAATTTGGCCACAAATAAATATTAATTAATCACACGCAAACAAAGAAAATTTCTATAAAAACACCTGAAGTCTCTAAAGAAACAAACAGCTGAATCACACGCATAAAAAATCTAAGAGTTCAAACCACACACAAACATTAACTTCTCGTACTAAAAGCACTAGTTGGTGATGAAATCCAACTTAGGAGAAGTTTAATACAGAAAGGGCAGTTGGAACAGTTACCTTGACAACCTGCTTAATGAAACAAACTGGCACAAGTTTCTTCACAAAACTATCTCGACTGAAGAGAACCCCCCAGAGAGTCCAAGTGAGTCTAGTTGACATCTGCTCCAGGTACAATGAGATCCTTCCTTCACCATCACCTTAGGAAATAATCTTAAGTTTATGGACACTAAGGTTACCAACAACAACAAATACAACTGGGGGAACAGTCTATGATCCGATCTACGCGCAAGGGCAGAGTAACAAAGCTCAATCCCCTTGAAGGCTCCTCAACATGGTCAATCTGAGGTTTACCAACAAGTGACCCCAAGCTCCTTGACAATGGTTAATTCGAGGTTTATTGTTTATAATACGTGTAAATCTTATATCTTTCCCAATGAAACATAATTGATTGTCTCAAAGGTTCGAACATGATCTCGTGATTGACTCCTTTAAGAGAAGCTTCCCAAAATGTATCAATTACAATTGGATTTATTTCCTACCACAAGATGTATCAACTTGTTTGTTTTAACTATCTTGGAGAGTTAATTACTCCCTACTCCAAGATACTAGCCTAAGCTATATTGGTGATAAGAGCCCTAGAAATAGAAAAGGTTACTAGATCAATTTTAATTAAGCGTTTCTTTTATGGGTTTTTCTTTAAGTCAATAGGTATGGAAATGAAACTTTGATGGTGTGAAGACTTGACTGCAAAAACACTAAAAAAATGCACCTAAAATGATAAGCAATTTGTTTTTCTTTCAATGAAATTCTAGCTAAAAGAAAGAGTTCAAGAATGCAATTCTTTAAGAAACAATTCTTTCTTTCAACATGGAAATGGAAAGAAAATCTTTTTGTCTTTTTTAATAAGAACTCAAAATGAGACTAATAATTAATGCTCACAATAAATCCCTTTACCTTTTCAAAACTCAAAACTACAAAAAAGAATTTGCTTCAAAAGAGATCTACAAGTTCTAGAAAAACACTCAAAACTACAAAAATTAATCTTGAGATCTAAAAACTTTTAAAATATAATTAAATAAAAGCTTCAATTATTTTTGAGGATTTTTTTCTTAATTGTTTAGTAAACTAAGGATTCATTTGTTCATAATAACAAATCAATGAAAACACATCCAGATATGTTTTCTTTTGCAAAAATGAAATTCGAAACTTATAACAAAGTTTGTTCAAAGATTTGCAATGAGAAAACTAAATCTGTTTCTCACAAAGGATAGATTTCACAACCAAGTCAGGCTCATTAAGAAGACGAAAAGACACCAAAGTGATCTAAGGTTTCTTAAGCTTCTGATCTTTGAGTCACTACAGAGACAAAATGAAAACCACTAAAATCATGCAAAACTTCTAGAAAATCATCCAAAACAAAAATACTATCGGAACTCACTCACAAGAGATTTTTGACAGGAATTTGGGTAGACACTACAAGTCCTAAATCAAAACTAAACTTAACTGGGAGAAGATATTTTATGTTTTTCAAAAAATTTCACAGGGTCCACAGGCTCCAAAAGAAACAGGTGCGGTTCCGCTCTGTTTACTAAAGGAAAAGTGTAGAGATGCCCGCACTGTCTCTAAAGAGAAAGTGCAGTCCCCTGAAAACTTCAAAAAAAAAACAAAAAATAATCCAGATTCTAAAAACTACCCAAGCCAGTATACATCAATCAAAAACTAGAAACGAAAACAATTTTCTCAAGTCAAAACAAAGGAAAACCAAAAACCAAATTCATCTCCCTAGTGGAGTTGCCAATTTGTTGGCTGGATAAATCGATCTTGCAAACAAGACCAATCTCCCTAGTGTCAAAAGATAGTCTAGCAACAAACGGACAAACAAACCTATCTTTCTCTAGACATATGCGATTTATAAGTAAACACTACAAAGCTGTTAAGATCCTACCTTAGATCCAATGCTTGTTCATGGTAGTCATCCTTCAATCGTTCAAAAGAGTTACCTTTGAGGACCTGCAATCACAAACAAGCAAACATTAAATAGCACCTGCATAGCAAATATCATAAATCATGTCTATTATGCTGATCAAGGAATCCATAAAATAAACCATGAATCAACAGCTTATTGAGAAAAAAAAAAATTATTTGTATTAACTTTGAAGTAAAAGAACCTTACAACCTTTTCAGCCCTGATGTTGAACAAGCTCTTCCTGGGGTCCGAAACAAGGATTTCCTTTACTTTGACAAGCCTTGCATTCCTCCAAATGAGATCTTAGAGGTATGTAATCTCTCCTCATAAAAACGCAACTAAAGAAGACTAAGTTCTAGTAGCATTTCACCTCAAAAATATTCAACTTCTAACCTCTCTAGTAACCTGCCCAATGTTTCTTTTTATAGTGCAGAGGAGGAGGTTACAGGTCCACCTATGAAGGGATAGAATCCTCCTTCAAAGGGATAAGCTCCTCACATCAAGGGGTTAGCTCCTTAAGGTATGGGATGCATGAACCTTAAGAGAGCGAACTTGCCACCTCAAGATTCCTTCCAGAAGCTTCTAGAAATGACCAAAAGTGAGTTTTTTAGAATATACTCACGCCTTTTTAACTTTTACAGGGGTCCACACATTTAACACAAAGATAGTGCAGTCAGGTGCACAGAAGACTTGACCATTAGGTGCGGGATTGCAGGTAATATAAAGAGAAAGTGCGGAACCAGAGTTTTAAAGACTTTGAGGGCTTTTCTCTTACTTTCAAGGCTTGATATGAGGAACTGATGCTTCATACCTGCAGAGGGGGAAAGTATGAGTGGTAATGAACTCACACAGATAGCAGAATGCTAAGGTGACAATTTTTAGTGCAACACGTAAGCGAGTTAAAAAGGTGTAAAGCCCATGGTAGTTTTTACTGAAGTTTGGTATGCCCATAGCACCGAATATAAAATTTTTTGCCAATTGGTTTTATGATTTCTTACCAACCTACGATCATGGTTTTTAAGACACCATTGACAACTTCTACTTGACCATTAGCTTTGGGGTAGTAGGAGGATGATTGATCCTGATGAAAACCAAGAAGCAATGTTAAATCAGACATCATACGGTTCTGGAAATGAGATCCATGGTCTGTAATGATCGTGCGGGGTACACCAAAATGACAGATAACGTGATTGAACAGGAATAACACCACAGTTTCTCCATCGGCTTTGTAGGTGGGAAGGGCTTCGACCCATTTTGTGAAATAGTCCACAGCTACTATAATATAGTTGTGTCTAGCAGAGGAAATGGGATTGCAGGTTACGAATTCTATCCCCCATTTGGCAAAGGGGCCAATGGAGATCACCGGATGCAGTAGGGCCAGAGGAGCGCGCTTTTTCTTTGGGAATACTTTACAAAGATGGCATTGACGGACGGCCTTGACACAATCTTTGAAAAGGGTCGGCTAGTAATAGCCTGAGCACAAGATTTTATGTGTAGTAGATATGCCAGAAAGATGACCACCACATGCCACAGCATGGCAGTCATTTAAAATGTGTTTTGCCTCTTCATGAATGAGGCAACGCCAAATAACTATATCCACACCGTGATGATATAATGTATCATTAATCACTAGATAGTGTCATGCTTAGTGGCAGATGCAACGACGGTCACCTGTTAATAGTTCGGGGGGGAACCGTTGTGCTTGGAGGAAAAAAAGAATGTCCCCGTACCAAGGCTCAGTGGTGTCGATAAGATAGATAGCCACATCTAGGAGAGGATTGTGGGCTATCTCGTTTGGATCGATGATGGGAAGTTTCGACAAAAGTTTAGTGAAGACTAAGGAGTTCTTCGCCTTGGCAGCTGTGAAAACCAAATCAAATTGTTGGAGGATCACGATCCATTTTGAATATTTTCCTCCAATTACTTAATGAGACAAAATATGTCTCATGTGATTCTCCAAGGTGATGATAGTAGTCTTTCGTAGTAGTATGTAGTGTCGGAATCGGTTGACAGCAAAGACGACAGCCAATGACAGCTTTTCCACATGTGAATATCTAAGTTTGGGCCTAGCCAGGCCTTTGGACAGATAATAGATCACATGTTCACTCCGGTCATCATGAGTTTGAACCAAGACCATTCCAAGAGAGCATGGTGAGGCTGTCAGGTATAGAAGAAAGTCTCGGATATAGTTGGGAGCGCTAAGGAGTGGGGCTGATATAAGCGCCTTTTTCAAGGCATCAAATGATCGCTGAGCTTGATCATCCCACAGATACAACACTCCCTTATTAAGTAGGCGCATGAAGCCTTTGGTTAGTTCAGCATAATTTATGATGAACCATCATAAAAAGTTTGCTTTCCCTTGCTAACGTTGGAGTTGTAGAACAGACTGTGGTTCAGGCAATTGAGTAATTTCCTTTACCTTATCGGGATCAACCCTAATCCTGTACTTGGAGACAATGAATCCAAATAAGCATCTAGACTCAACGAAGAAAACACATTTATGCAGATTTAGGCAGATGTTGTAAAACTGACACCTTAGAAAGATTTCTCTTAAATGGTTTAGGTGTTACGTTCGTTGCTTGGAATGGGCTGGAAGGTCATTCAAGTAAGCCTGAATGATATGCCTGATATCATGAAATTCATAGTCCATGGCTCTTTGAAAATTTTCTCCAGCATTCTTTAAACTGAACGGAAGTTTGATATAGGCAAAGATGCCCCATGGGCAGACGAAGGTGGTTTTATGCTAGTCTTTGGGTTTTATAGCAATCTGGTTGTAACCTGAGAATCCATCAATGAATGAAAATGATTCACAACTAGCGCAATTGTCGATGATTTGATCGATGAACAGTGTCGGATAATTATCCTTGGGACACGCGGCATTCAACTCTCGATAGTCAACACATACATGGATGGGTCCTTGTTTTTAATCGACAAGAACCAGATTGGAAACCCATTTCGTTAAAGGAATAGGATAGACAAAACCAACATGTAACAATTTTTCTACTTCATTTTTTATGGCTGCCATTTTGCAGCGATGGACCGGTCGAAGCCTTTGACAGACAGGTTTTGCATTGTCGTAAAGCTTGATCTCATGCTCGACAATAGATGCATCTATGCCAGGCATTTCCTCATAAGACTAGGCGAATACATCGCAGAATTCCTTAAAAAAGTAGGTGAAGCTTGCAATTTCCTCAGGATTGCAATCTTCTCCAATCTAGATGTTTTCCACGATGCATGTCCTGACAGAAATAGCGATGAGAAATGTCTTTGAAATATTGCCCATGTTTCCTTCCGCCTCCAAAGTTTGGATGGTCGTGTAGGGGTGGAAATGATTTCTGGTATGTCAAGGGACAGGATTTGAAGAGGCATCTTGTCTGAATCTGATATCGAAACATGATGGTGTGAATTCTCCCAAGGTCGCTCTTCTAAACTCATGATTTCTTGAATAGCTTCATCCAAAGGTAGGACTTGATTGAGTGGATCGAAAGGAGTGTTTATGCGAGGGGCAGTGGTACCGTTGGCTGTAACCAAAGTGATTGGAGATGCAGATGCAGATTAGATGGCTTGGTAGGCCAATTTAGATGATGACAATGACATTTGTTCTCCGTATGTGTCAATGTCTAAAGGAGCCAATAAGATCCATGGATCGGTCTGTTCATGAGGAATCGATGAAAGCATATTGATCGTCTATGAAACCTTGGGCAGCTGAAGAGGGAAACAACCCATGAGGGAAGAAGCCTTTAGTAGACTGGTATCGATATTGACATAAGAGTCAAGTACACCACCTAATATGGGTACAGAGCCACTTGGTAATGGGGAGAAATCAGGGCTGCAGAAAGACAGCTGATCTATTGTAATTACCTTTCCATCCAATGGAAATAGGATGATACGAAAGATAGTAGATACGATGGTCGTAATGGTATATGTCCAACTACAACCTAACAAGAGATTATAGTCGAGTTTTTTATCTACGACTTCTATGTCCACCGTTACCATTTTCCCATACAAAGTGATGGGGTAGCTAGCTAGGTAACATTTTGGGATGAAAGTGTGGTTGTCGAAAGCTTTAATGGAATTCAATGACGGGGATAGGTTTGGAGAACCCAGAGTGAGCCAACATGAAACTGACATGACGCAAGTAGAAGCACCTTCGTCGATGACAGTTCTATGTAAACCTTTACCTTTCGAAAAAAATTGCACTTGAAATGCAAGCCGGTGGGAAAGGGGAGGTTTACACTTTTCCATGTCGAAAACTACAAGCATGGAATCTTGTGGGTTGATACCACCAATAGCCAAAAGCAAAGCTTTCCCTTGTGCTGGGCATGTTTGTAATACTTCGAGCATTGACATAGTTGACGAAGCTTATGCCAAGTCTTCTACAATGCTATATTTTTGGGCAGCACGTGCAGATGTATTGTGTGTTGCACGTCGAAGTGCCCTTTGGGGGGGTGAATTACAAGGTCAACAATCGGCCTTTTGATATGCAAATCGTTGGGCGGTGATGGGTTTTGACTTGAGGAAGGTTCCTCTACTTGAGACAGGAGCTCCATAGGATTTGGCTCTTGTTTGTAGATCTAACGTATCAAAGGTGTAAACGGTGGAAGATACTTCACCAACTAAAGGATGTTGCAAACCAGCATTGCTCCCTTGCGGGGGTTGGGGTTGGTTTGTGATAAGGTTTTTCTGTTGCTAAGTGGGGAAAGGATTATTAAGGATAGCGGGGGTCTTACCGGTATCCTTTTTAGCAATGTATTTTGTGCATTCCTGAAGATGCAGGCAGCGATAGGTGATGTGGTCTTCAGCACAGATTTTGCAAGGGAACCTAGCAAGTTTATCCTTTCCATTCTTAGGAGGTGCAGCGACCTTCTATTTTGAGTTTTGCTGCTTTATTGACTTCTCCTTAGAAGGAGCGGTATTTTTCTTATTCTTCTTGTTCTTACCACCGGGTTTTTACGTAGACTACATAGAGTTTATCGTGGTGGTAGGAAGAGTAGTTGATTTGGTAGAGGTGTCCACTGACATCTGGGCAATGTGACCACTGAGTTGTTTTATAGTAGCCCCAGAGGTTGCACCGATAATCCCATTGGCATGTGTGCTGGGGTGCTGAGTAGCAAAAACATTGGAGTTACGAGGGGCATTCGGTATTACATCATAAAGAGTGCCAGACTATGAATATATCAAATCTAAGTGCTGGGCACGATGTGTGGATTGCTCTTCTATGGCAGCACCACCTAAAGCGACATCTTTAATGATTTGTGGGAGTAGGGATGATGAGCCCTGAATTAGGTAACTTCTTGGGCTCATTTTGCCTAATTGTTCTTGATCAAGCCACCATTTTTCATATTTTATGCATGTTTTTTGAGTATGTTTATGTTAGTTGAACGAAGAGGATGGTCACTTTACCAAGAAAGCTAATACATGGTTATTTAAGGTTTTTTGGACAAATTTTGGAACAAAGCCAAGCAATTATGAGCCAGAGGATAGCCAAGCATGAAGAAACAAGGGGGAGGATTCATAGGAAGGATGTCTCTTGCATTAAATGTCCCTTCCTCGAAATCTCCACCCTCAACTCGGAGCTCAGCAAGCCACCAAAACGAATCCTAAAGGTAGTCGAGCAGCTTGGTGAAAAGTGACTATTTACTAGCAGTTGGGACAGCTGAGCCCCTTGAGTTAAGGAGGGCTGTTGAGGCCCCTCGTAGTGCATAAATAGGAAGGTTTTTAGCCTTCGTAGGTTACTTTTTTTACTGTTGTATTTTGCACAAGAGTGCTGCTATTTTCTCAGCTCATTTTCGTAGCTGTTGTTGTATAAATTTATTATGAACATGGCTATCTTTTGAGTAAAGAAAAGCAACTTTATTTGGCATCAGTTTTGAGTTTCTTTAGGAGCCTGTAGCTCTTGGGGTTGGGCCCAACCCAAGTGCCAAGGCTTCTTTCATGTACTATTATTTTCTTTTTACGTCTTTGCAAAATAATTTATGTTAAGTAGATTAACATCTTGCTGGTTACATAGGTCATGGTTGATCATTAGATAGGCTTTTCATGTTCAGATTTAGTTGATAGATTAATAACAGGGAAGAACTTCAGAAAAAGGCCATCAAGCACCTCTGATCTCACCTCTCCCTCAGTGGGATCGTGAGCTGGGACAAAGGTGACATTGCTGCCAACAAAAACATTGTCTTTGCTTCACCATGCAATTAGTAGTGTTAGATTTTTAGTTGTTGAACTTGATCTCAATTTTGGTTGCATGCTTAGGGCTATGATTGCTTAGTTGCATAGTTATTTCAGCTGGTTTCATTGCAAATAAACTTCTGTTCCTTTTCTTTGTTGTTATCTAGGTCAGAATAGACTAACGTAACTAGGTCTTTGATTTTGCAAGTCCTTGTTTGTTTCGTTTGAAAAACAACTTGCAGAGCACCTGTTATCCTTCTTTATCTGCCCATACTCCACCAACCCTACCTGCTCCATCCTCCGACCTAGATTCTTGCCTCACATTTTCCATTTGTTCACTCTGCCCTAAATTCCCATATTGTTGTGCAACATTGCTCTACCTCTCCTTGAACAAATCCAACCATCCTCGCCACTTCTCAGCTCCATTCCCCAAGTCCTGGACCTCCTCAAACCCTTATCTCACCTCCATACCCACTCCTTCATCTTTCTTCCTCCATCCATCCTCCAAAATCCCATTTCTGAACATCCTGTAGAAAATTACAGATATCCTGTAGAAATTCCAAAACACCCTGTAGAACCCCAGCAGACTTCCTGTAGAAGCTCACGAAAGTGGTTTCTTGATAGCCAAACTCTGTGAAACTCTTTGGAAGGGTGCTAGGGACCCCTTAGGCCCTCTTTGAACCTTCCCAACCTCCTGCAAGCATTTTCTCTCGCCGATCCACCTCTGCACAGTCAAAAACAGTGAAAGCACATGCATGACAATTCTGACAACTTATTCAAAAATACAAAAAGATGTTTTCTTCAAATAGAAGTAGCTTAGACACACGTACTTTACCTTCCTAGAAGTAATGGAATCTCTTTCGGTAGCTTGTATCCTCTTTTTTGCATCAGTAGGGCTAGCTGGTAAAATTAGGGTTTGCTAGGGTTTGCATTTCCTTTCAGCTTTTCAGTTTCTTTCTGCAAGTAGATTAGC